>JZLH01S0358296.1:0-16567 GCA_001188425.1 Eucidaris tribuloides
AAGCCCGAACCTCAAACTCATTCATTCTCTCCCCACAAAGTGAAAAGGTGAAACTTGTTTTCGGCCTCCTGACGCGCAAGCTTAAAAGCAAGCTCTTTAGCCGGTAACAGACTGGCCTTAGTTCAAAATCTTTTCATCAAACGAATAATGCCCCGCATTTATGTTCGAAACGCTTTCTTCACCCATCTGGTAACAATTCTCCGTCTTAGTGGTTGCTTTCCTGAACAAACATGAAAAGTAGCTAAACGTGATTCCCTATTCATAAGAGTGCGGCCCGCACTCCAACAGCGTAACTAATTTTCGTCGCCAATCTCCGCTACTATCGGGCCCCCGAACTCTCTGCGCAGAAGTACTGAACCGCTTAGTATTTAACAATTTTTACCGAACTTATTTATACAGTCTTCATCATCTAATACCCACAACAATTCGCGGCGATTCCGACCCTGGCATACTCCGACTGAGCTCTGTACTTAGTCTCCACCCCCGCACTCGAGTTACTGAATCCTCTTTGTGAAACGTATAACAGACTTCATTACGCCCTAGCGTTTAGTCACCTCCGATCCTCTACAGGCCACTTGATCCCTCCCAATCACTCGACAGTTCTAAGTCACAAGCTAGGCAAGTTTTAGCGGCTGTACCAGTACCTCTCCCCCCCCCTCCTCTAGCTGCGTCTCTACACAGCCTACTGTATGCTAACCGCGTAAGCCAATGTCAGAATTTACACGCTTAATAATACCCCAGATTCAGATTTCGGTGTGACAATTAATACTCGCGTCCCACAACGGAAGTATCCCTTGGTCCCCTTATATGAATTCTTAGTCTATGTCAACGACTCACTCCGGGCAGTTCGAATCTGGCGTCATTTCTACTAGTATACGTCTGAATGAACACTAAATCTATTTTTCTCACCGACAAAGACTTAAACATCCGTTGCACCCGGCAAAGCTGCCCACGACGCGCAAAGTGAGGAAAAGGTCATGGTGACTCGCGCTTCGAGGCAAACAAACCTGCAACTGAAGCAGCTCAAAGAACTAAATTCAACTGTTAATTTACCCCGCCGCTGGCACCAGCCGCTGTCAGTAAACCAGAAGTGTCGAATCTCACAAATGAGACGCATGCACCGTACATCAAACCATACGCTCGCATCCTCTTCCGCTCACCCGTTTTTTTGGGATTGTGCCATAGACAACCCGCTTAACATGGGAATAAAACATATAAATATGTAGGCATACAAAAATAAGTAAAAATAATAGGTATCATCTCAAAATTACGTTCTGCTTCTTATCGTGCCGGAAACCCTTCGCACACTCTATTGGCAGGCTTCTAGGTTCTACCTTATATGACTAACTCGTAAATATTGTATGGGTGGAAGGGCGTCGGAATAATCCTGAACAACTTAAGATTTCGCACACACGCAGGGTTATCCGTATTCTGCTGCCTGGAGCTCATCATACCGTGCACCACCCTACGTAATCTTAATTTCAGCAATTAAAACTCTCCTCCCTTTGAAGAAAGCTTATTGCACCTTACAAAGACAGGCATACTCCTATGTACAACATATTTTAAAAATATCTACCAGACTTTCTATTTTCAAATTTCTTGTCTTCATGCAAAAACCCAAGTCCATTCCCAAAAAAACACAGAAACGGCTGGTCTTCAAATTATCATTACCGCGATCCACTTTTCCATAAATACTGCCCTCTCCAAAAGCTAATCTGTAAAATTTAATGGTGGTGCAAAATCTGGAACAATTTACGCTACTTATTTGAAAGAATCTAGAAAAACTGTTAGTGGCATTCAAAAATCGATAACAACAATCAATACTATCCGTGCAACAAATGTAACAAGTCGTTTCGCCAACACAGTATGCATATTGACCTGCCTCATAATGTACTCACTTATTCCTATTTCGTTTACTGCTCTGCATTTTACAGGACTTACATGTTGTAACACGGTATGTATGTTCGGTCTTGTTCTGGTCTGTGTATTGTGTAGTCCTTATTCTGTATTAGTACACCGGTACGTAGTCCTACTGCGTGTGAGTGTTTTGTATTTGATGGGTATTTTAGCTGTATTATCGTTTTCGTTAATTGGTGATATGTTCATCACAAATAAATGTTTGTTACCGCTAAGAAGGATGTTTTATTTTTAGAGCTCAAAGCCTTCGGTTTTATTTAAAACATCCTGTCTACTCGTTTTAGGACTAATAGGTGAGTGATTGTTTTTATTGAGAAATTTTACTAGAATAAGTATTGAATATTGAATTGAATTGAATATTGAATTGGTACTTTTTCAGGTCAGTTAAAGGATTTTGTATGCTTTCATTGTTTGATGAAGATTACAAGCAAGTTGAATTTAAATTGATATGCTTAATAGAAACATACGATTGTTTGAAAAGTAATTTACATTGTTTTTGCACAGTCTTTGTGGCATAAAGTATCAATAGAAATCCGCGGTGATTCTCTAATGGTTTTCATTCCTAGGTCGTCTTCCCTTGAGTCGGCACGCTGATGCTAGCTTCTCTAAGCTGCACTTTGTACATACATGTATATGAATCGTTAATCCAGGATTGCGCATTAATTGCAACTATATGAAGAAGTGTGAATAAATTTTAATAAATGCAAAACATGGGGAAAAAACCAAGAAATAGTTTACATACAGCTAACCTACGATTTCTTTCGTCGCAAGTCGCAATATACAAAATCCTGAAAGTCATTACCAAAAGGAACTATATATTTGTAAAAAAAAAAAATAAATAATTAAAAATAGTTAAAACGTAAGCGAGGCTAAGATAATGTTTTATTGTATGCAAAGTATTGTAAATAATCAGATGAATAATTATCGAACCAATTATGACAATCTTGCGTCCATACGCAATATTAAAGAATATAACGTATTTTTATACCGTACGTCATAGTACTGCACTGCTAGTTAATTAACTGACACTGGAACCATGGAGAACTAAACCAACAAAATGCAACTCACAGTTTAACCTTAAAGAGTTTGATCGCAAACCAGTAATTAACTGCATTTTTTCACATTCAACACCTTCCACCTAGTGATACAATGACAAGATAGTACGATATATTTCGGGTTTTATAGGCAAATGTGTAAACTCTGGCAAAGATTTGCGTCTTCCTCAAAGGTAAATGACATGATTGGGAGTAGTCATCAACTTGGGCTGAAACGACTGTAGAAACAAGTAAACTATGCATGGATTCTTCTGTGAAAATCTCGTAGTCAAACGTTGACTCATTCTAAAGTAACTAATGTCCATATCGCTCGTGACAGGCAAACCTGCTGTGTTGCTCGCTATGGGTCTTATTTTTATCATACCCCGGTAAAATTAAAATAACTATGTTCATGCTTGATTCTCCTTATAAGTAAACGAATTAGAGACAAATCCTTCCAGCTGGGAGATCCGCTCCAGCTAGTGTATATATTTCAACTCATTTGGTTCTTGAGGCATTTTCAAGTGTTCCCAATCACGTCACTAAACTTTAACAGTTACTAAAGTAGACTTAACCCGTTTTACAATATAACTGTTCGTGTGCACCTATAGGGAAATAATGCCTATATACCCGAGATTATACTCATAAATGCCCTGTTTCTTATGAATGTATTATTTTTTTCTCTGATAAGATCTCTAAAAGGCACTTAATTGGTTTAATGTTTGCTTACGTTGAAATAAATGTGTTTTGTGATAATGATCGTAGTAAGGCAATACATGAATATCAATCGATGCTCCACGGCAATAGGGATATATTGTCAAAACCATATTTGACAGCAGATTAAAAGAGTTTATGAACATGAACTATCGTGATCACGTGTTTTCTTTGTATTTTTTTTTTGCATATAGTATGCATGTGTGTATGTGTGTATGTGTGAGTGTTTAGGTACGTATTATGTATGTCTGAATAGATGTATGGAATGGTTAATTTATAGGCCTACTTATGTTGATATCTATAGATATTGTTATGTGTTTTGTATCTTCTAGTTTTTTTTTTGGGGGGGGGTGGGTGTCGGTGGGGGAGGGTGGGGTGGTGGTTCTCAGTATATTTCCTAAATATGGTTTTATTTGGTTCCAATTGCCATGCAAAATGAACTTTCTCTGCAGTTCATGATACCCCTAGTCATTTTCATACATGTGGTGGTTTGTCGGCCGTTGGCAGTGATCCCCCTATAATAATAGACCGTAGTATTTTTTACATCCGGACGTAGGTCATTGACCACGATCCCCCTATTATAATCATTTACATAAGGTGTAGTATTGCTGAACTGGTGAACGGTACTCCGCTGTGCTGTAGCAGTGGTGTTGCACCTGGTGCGTAGTAGTGTTATGGTAACTGGTGTGTGACAATGCTGTGATAGCTGGTGTATGCCAGCTAGTGTTGCGGTAACTAATTGGTCAAAGTTATGTGTGAACTCGTGTGTGGTAGTGCCGTGGTAACTAGTGTGCCTTCATGGCCGTGGTAGCTTGTGTGTGGTAGTCCTGCAGTGCTGTGGTCACTGGTGTGTGGCAGTGCTGTTGTAACTGGTGTGTGATAGTTCCGTGCTAACTTGTTTGCGGTAGTACTAGGGGTAAGTAGTGTGTGGTATTTGCTATGGTATCAGATGTGTGTTAGTGCCGTGGTAACTTCTTCTTTCGTGTCAATTATTCACGGCATTGGTGAGATATTTGGCCATGCTCTCACGTAGTTGAGAACCCTCTCATTACAAGCAGCCAGATCCTCCATCCAGCATTTTTCAACCAGCAGCGGGCATCTCGGCAGGTGCTGCATTGACTGTTCTGATGCTCCACATGCGCATGCTGCACCAATGGCCTCGGCAAATACCCATTTAGTCATTTTGCTCTTGCAGTGGCACAAGTCCGCGCGAAGTCATGTTTAGCGGCTTCCATGTCTTCCATACATATTGGTAACTGAGGAGTAATTCCTTGGTAGATCTCCAGCGCAGTCACACTCTTAAAAAAGTATAGTCAAATATGACTGATATCTAGTCAAATCTGACTAGGCTAAAGGGTCAGCTGGGTGCAACTGATAATCAGTCATTTTGACTAGATTTCCATAGTTATTTTTATGTGACTAGATAACCAGTCAAAAAATCTTACTAGATTTCTGGTCATTTTCACTCCTTTTGACTATATATGTAGTTATCAAACTTTCACTGATATTTCAGTAATTTCATTATTGGGGGATGAAGGATTAGTAGACATTTTCAAGGGTAAGTTAAGACTGCAGTAGGTCTATATTTATGAGGATATCTGATTCAAACATACGAAACTCGTATATATGAAAGTCGTAGAACGTAAGTCGTAACGTAACTTTTTGACCGTTGATAAATACAGCGTTCGGAAATACAATTACAAGCCCCGTCCTACAGACAGTAGACTACAATTAATCAGTGCCAGTGACAGTGTCAGAGCCAATGCACAGCGGCTCACACTCACACTCATGTGTGCATCTTCAATGGTCACAAAGTTACGTTACGACTTACGTTCTACGACTTTCATATATACGAGTTTCGTATGTTTGAATCAGATATTCTCATAAATATAGACCTACTGCAGTCTTAACTTACCCTTGAAAATGTCTACCAAATCCCCCATCCCCATTCCACGAGTTTTTGCGTCACAAATTCGTTCATGTCGGCCAGGTTGTACAGCTAGCTAGTTCCCTAGCTCAGACTCGGCGTACGGATGCAGCGCAGGTATACGGTATATTATGCATGCAAAACGTACGCTAATGCAGCGCAGCGAGACTCTGTAAATTTGTATTTTTTACAAAACGCTTCACTCGCAAAGCGTAATGTGCCAATGAAGGCCGATCCCGCTTTTTCCCTAAGCGCGATCAAGGAAACCCGTTCTCAGCGTAACTATTTCACTTAGTTATTTCAATCAATGAAGTCTATTCTCATAGTAAAAGGGACCAATGGCAACTGCGAAAGTAACTGATTTTTCAAGTTAAATTTTCACTTACTGGAGAATATAGTCAATCATTTAACTTAGATTGTTGTTTAGAGTGGCATCTTCTGAAGCCATCGATTGCACTTGTTTTCAGGTGATGAGCCACCGTGACTGTTAGTTGGCAAGGATGACTTTAATATAGAAAAAATGCATAGGTTGCAGGAAGGCCGACTTGTAGTCTTTGACTCTCTCTCCGTGTCTCTGGATCTGTGATCGCAGACGTTATTGGTTCAACCGGTTCATATCAATATTCTTAATGACAAAAAACGCCCTCTTTGCGCAGAGAATACAAGGTCCGCAGCATCGGTCATGATCACTGCTCTCACACGTTCGTTTCTACGGTTCATGGCAGGATCGTGGAACCAACGGACTGCTGCTCACTTTCAGCATTCACTCTCGAACGGCATTCATTAACGACTGCGTGATGTAGAAAAATTGAGTTGTGATTGGTTTTGACAATTCTGCAGTGGTCTTTTCTCCGACACTCCACAAGAAATTTGCGATTTTTTAATTTTTAGATCCTCTGACTTCCCGCTACACATAACACTCCTTTCAATATATCTGATAGATGGCGCAAGTTCATTTATGCAAGCGGCAAAGCCATTGGAAAAATTTGGAAAAGAGTGGATCTGTCACGAGATGTTTTAGCCAAAAGGAAGTTTCAAATCAATTCCCCGCTGGTCTAAACATGACTTCGGTCACATATTTTGATCTAACCTTAAAGAGAACCTTTGATTAGCATAAATTTCTGTTTCAATAGTATAAAGTTTGTGATTTTATGTTTGTAGATTTGAAATGTGGTCCTGCCGACGCATGATGGGATTTCATGGACTGACAGTCAGTAACCAATGAAGAGGCTCTCCGAAGAAGCCGGTTGAGAGAAAAGCTGATTATGGAATAAGAACTATGGCTAAATCGTTTTGTAGACATATAGATTAGAAAGGTACGTCTTGAAATTTAGCATTGACAGGAAGATAGAGGGAAAGAGGCGGGTAGACGGAAGGAAACGTAATTGAATTGGTATGACCGGTCTGTAATGCATGTGATTAACGAGAGCGGTGCGGGTAAGCGGGAGTGTGAGCTGATTCAAACAGCTAGGAACAGAGATTTTGTGGCACGCCTATGTCGCCCACGTCTCCGGATATGGCACTTAGAGAGAGACCGGAGATTTGTCTCTACAATGGCAAAAAGTGCCAAATACGACCTTTTTAGTTCCAGTTTACCATTGCTGTTGCAAAACTGCTAGACTCATGAGAAAGTTAAAGATACGTTATAACATTGATTATGATGAGCAAGTTAACATCTTTTTCCCTCAGAAGCAGACATGGGTGATTCAGAAGTGGTGTTGTGTTTGGGTTGGGTGTTGGATTTCCTAACACCACCCTTGAATCCGAGCCATCTCGAAAACACTTTGAGTCTGGTTAGGCGGGGCCGTAATTCCTTGGTGTTAGCCGACTTGGCGTGGACGTCACGCGTTCCAGCCTTCACCACTGATCGAAACAGTCTCGGCGAACATCAAATATTCAAATTTTGAGTGAATTTTTGATTAATTTCATATTAAAACATTGATTAACAGATCGCCTTACAGTAATAAATGTGTGTTTGGTCATATTCTATGTTATTTAGTCTCACTTGTGAGGAACTGTAACTTGGTTTTCTCAGAAACGAGATTTTACGTTATACTCGCGCGAGTCTCGCGAGGGAAATTGCCGCAGTAACACAGGGTGTAGACAGCGCACGCTGTACGGGAGAGTTACGAGCGCAAAGTGGAAGACGCGCCGCTTACACGGGCTAAGTTAGCGCGGGTTTATCGTAAGAACAAAAACGTTTTAAACCGGAAAAAAACACGCTTTTGTAATGTATGAAAATCAACAAAACTTTTGATGTGATTCAATATTGTATAATATTCCTACGGACTCACGGAATTTCCGCCCCGTGACAAACATACACCTTGACTGGTAAGTGCCACGTAGCATAATGAGTAAAAACTTGTGTGAGGGCATGCATGGTCGGGGGCATGGTACAGCAAACTTGCGTATCTAGCTATGGGTCTAGATCTCATCATGGGCAATTTTCTGAGAATTTTTCCCGTTATTTTCCGTATTTTTGTTAATTTTTTATATTAATATATTAATCATTAATTACCATTTGGTTTTTTTTAATTATTAGTAGTAGGCCTAGTATTTGTCATTCGAAATATTTCTTTATTAATTTTTATTTAGTAATAACAACCAGAATAACAATGATATAATAATAAAAATAAACACTAATAATAATAATAATAATAATTATAAATATAGTAATAATCATTATTATAATGATAATAAGTGTAAGCATAACAATAATGATAATTTATAATTATAATAATCATAATTGTAACAATTATAATCATGATAATTTTAATTATAATTATAAGTATTTTATAATCATTATTTCAATTATAATTATGATGGTTATTATTATAGTTATAATAATAACAATTAGTAGTACCTGTAGTAATACAATGGAGTATAAAGCGAGCTATTTTTAACATTCCTGATAAAGGAGTAAGTGGGCAACTCGCTGATGAAAATATCGCAACATAACTATTACATGTACACTGTAAAAACTACGGTGTAAAAAACAACACCAGTTGGTGTTGGGAGAGGACCGCACCCGTCAGGTGTTGAATATACACCATGAAGTTTTTTTTGTTATTTTTTTATTTAAGTCTTTATTGATTTTCAAGATTCATAGATAGCAAGCATAACAATCAATAACAAATTACAATAATTACACATGAAAAAAAATGACAGTGTACAAAAATACATAATATGTAAACTAAAATTATTTAAAGGCTTTTCATAATTAAAACTATCGTCCTTTGTCTTTCTAATCTCTAAAAAATATTGAGTGAAAATATTCACTCTTTGAGGAGTGAATTTCAGTAAAGAGTGCATTTAGAGTGAATTTGGAGTGAAGTTGGAGTGAAAAGGTGTGCTTTTCACTCGTTTTGGAGTGACCTCATGGATCACTCGAAATCTCCTCAAAGAGTGAATATTTTCGCTCAATATTTTTCAGAGAGTATTATTACAGCAATAATTATGATTATCATAATTCTATGATGATAATAACAACAATAACAATAATCACAATCATAATAATAGCAGTAATAATTATAATACTGATAACAATAATATAAATGATAATCATGTAGTGAGTTACCATTAATGCTAGCTTAATTCTGTTGTCTAATTTGCCCTCAAACTGCGGCAAAATAACGTATAAATGTAGATATAATTTTTTGAAAAAACATGAAAACGATTCTACCAACCCCCCCCCCTCTCAAAAAATACAAAGACAGCCTTGAGCCTCATTCACAAACATCCAATTCTACAATAAGTCATGCGCAAAACGAATTGCATTCATGCCAAACACTAACACCAACTTGAAAATGACATTTTTACTAACCCCTAGGTTTAGTGTTAGTGAGATAGGACAAATACACGCCTTTTGCTTAACACCAGGTGGTATCTCGATTTTAAGCAGCGATTTCAACACCATCCATCTGTCCATAACACGCTGTACACAATCACACCCCATAACACCCTAACCCATCTAACACCAATCTGAATTTCAGACTTTGTGTTGGTGTCGAGTGTTAGTGTCAAATTAACACTAACCATCTCGACACCAACACACTTCTGAAATCACCCACTGGATGGAGGAAATAATTCCATCTGTCACAATGCCTTTTTACTTATGCAGATGCAGATTGTGTAGTTCGCTCGCAAGGCAATTAGTAATGCTGTGTCCACTATTGATTTTCCTTGCTCATGAAGTTTACATGTACCTTGTGAAGTCAGGCATTTGCTTAAAGTGTTTTGGATACCTCTGCTTCCGATTTCTATGGGAAAGTAGAACACAGTTATTCCTCTGTTTTCACTTCTTCTTCTTCTTCTTCTTAGATACTGCCCAGGTGTGTGGTGCGTTGATGGTGAAAGCGCGGAGGGAGAGTTACGCATCACCATAGATTTCGTCAGAATTTCTTTATTCGTGTTTCTTTCTCCCCACTTTTTGTTACCACGATATCTCAAGAACCATAACAGCAATAGCCGTGTAACTTAGCATAGTCATGTCTCATGTCAATACCTCGGCATGAGTCTCTTCAATATCTGTGAAGTCATCTATGACGTCATAACGCAAAAGTTAGAGTTAACCTATATTTGCAATATCTCAAGCCATCAGAGAAATAAAACAACCAAATTTGGCAGAGATCAAGTTGAGGTCAAGGGTCAACTTTTGGACCATACCTCGTGCGCGTGCGCGTCACAACGGGCGCGTAAAATGCAAAAATGCTCCAAATCACTTCTTATTGACAGCACTATACGTTTCAGGTCATTTGGAGAACTTTGGTGCGCGCGCGTATGCGCGAGTTTTTTCGTGCGCACTCCTTTCTCGACCAAATACTATCGTTTTTTCGATGGTGTTCGATGTCTGAATGAATTCTCCATCAATTAGAACCCTTTTCCGACCACCTGGACCAAAAAATATTGCTTACAAGTAAAAAAAAAAAGACCCCGTAAATGCGCGCGCATTGCGCGCGTAGTGAATGGCGGCATTTTTAAATCACTCATAACTCTCTAGAATTAACGGCAACTCTTACTTTTTATTGCTTATTCTGATAGACTATGATGCGTAGATAACATTTTAGGCATCGCTTTGCATGTCAAATACTTGTGACGTAATCTATTGCGTCACAAAGAAAAATCGTATTTCGCGAATATCTCATGACTGGAGTCGAGTAAGATAACCAAACTTGGTACATGGTAACTTCAGGTTAAAGGTCATCACTGGTGGTAGCCGTATCCGCGCGCGTCATGGCGAACCCGTACGCGCACGTCAATTTGTAGATTCATGTTTGATAGAGTATTTTAGGTGAAACGGGCAGTTTGGAGTGAGCAACAATACTTTGTCACAATTTCTTCAGATCTAGTGATCGCAGCGAATACGCGGATCACCAATTCGTCCTAGTGACGAATTAAAGTCTAGTTTTGGATGCTTTGCTTGTTGTCAAAATGTTTTGGGGCTGCGAATTTGAATTTGTCGTTTTCCGGAATTGACGTTGCAGAGTTGAGTAGCTGATTCCATTCCGGTATTGTGCGCGAGATGAAGGAGTATTTGAAGCAATTTTTATTTGTAGCAATGGGTATAAAACTGACGTTTGATGAAGTGAATCTGAGATGCCTACCGACCGGACGCAGGTCTGCCCACACCGGGACAGCGAGGCGACCAGCAAGCGCTTCATTAAAAATCGTTAACCGGTCCACCTTGCGGCAACCAGGTCGTGTTATTTATACTTCTTCCTGGTCGGAAGTCCAGAGACCTCAAAGAGCATCAAAAACTACGAGTAGTTCTGCAACATGGGTGTTTTTCCAAAGAATTATCTTAACTACAATGGGGTGCTCGTCTTAGTTGTGAAATGGTGGTTCCGAATTAAAATGACTGCACTGGTGATCTACCAATGAATTACTCCCTAGATGAAGTCCAATGTAGTGGTGCACGTTTGGAGGGAAGTCTCACCGATTAAGTCAATTCACCTCTGGAATATAAGATGAATGTCATTTTTTTTTCAGATTAGGCATTATTAAGCATGCGTATTTTTCCACTTAACCAAGTCAGTTTGAATAATATAATTATACATATCTACCTGATATCAAATGGATATAATTAATACAAAATGGCCTATTTATAAGTCTAATGAATTTCTGAGCTATTAAGTAATTCAGATTTTGTATATGCAGACATTTAGTTTGTATAAACCAGAAGACAAAATACGATAAAATATTATTATGATTCACCAATATCCGTGTCATTCGCCTATCGCGTAACAGTTGTTTTCCTTTATTCAGAGCCTTGTGAACTTTGAGCATCAACACTTAAGCATACCAATTTGGTAGGCGTTGCAGCCAGCGAGCAAAGTATAATTAACAAAGATATTGATTGCACTTCAAATTGATTAGCTCACCATTCCGTCAAACGACCTATGTAGTGCATTGCACCATCAGGAAGCAAAGTAACCATGTCACCATCAGAACGCAACACCGATTGATAGCACCGCCTATATAACATCACGAAACGAAGAATCTTCAGTATATTGTTTATTTGGCGAACAACGCCAAACGAAGTCATAGTCTACTGTAACTTTTGCATCTTTTCTTGGACAGTGATTTGAATTACGATTGCAGCCTGAAGACTTCGACGGATGACAAAAGGGATAGTGAAGATCAGGAACAGCAACACTCGTTTGACCCATAAGTCAGATTTTCGACTTTTACTTATGTTTTTGGTGACAGTCCGATATACCGAAGGTCCGAAAGACTGAAAAGGTGGGCATAGTTTGTGTTAACTTGTGTTTAAAGTAGTTTCAGTTGTGCGAATGAATTATAGCAAAGCACGAGAGAGCACACTGGATGCTCTATTAAACCATTAAACACCCTTTTTTATGCTTGTAAATCTAAATTGGTGATGTTTGTCAGACACGCCGTCCATTGTTTCATACAAATCTTCAGTCGATCTTGTTATCTAGCATCTTCGATTTGATGCGTGTTTTGTGTTGGGACAATCTACATTCCTGCATTTTGAAAATACTTTGAATAAATGTCAGTAAACCAAGAGATGATAATCCAAAGTTCACTCGTAGGCTGAGGGTGAATTCCATTTTTGTTTTTAACTACTGGGGTAATGGTCAATTTGTGTGTGTGGGTGGGGGGGGGGGTACTCACATTGTAGTCGGACGGGGGTGTGCCGCTGAGAATTCCGAACCCAAAGGGTCCTTTTGCTGTAAATAGGCACACATGGCTAAGGGTTTCAAAAGTTTTTGACGAGCAAACCGCGCCGAAAATTTGACAAAAAACATAATTATGTTTGGGTGCAAAGCGCGGCGAAAATGTAAATATAACATATGTTTGCACGGAAAGCGCGACAAAAATTTTAAAATTTGAAGAAAAAAATGAGACCCGTGTTTAAAGAGAATACACAGTACTGGTTAAGTAATTGCATAACAAAATCAAACCTTCTGTGAATGAAAATGTCACTATAGCACAGGAGAGAGTAGTTAAAAACAACAAAACACTGCGTTTTTGACAAATTTGCTACATAATTCCCCACTGCGGACAAAGTACTTACACAGAAATCAATATGTGGGACTATGTCAATTGTTGACACTATACCAAAGGAAAGGCGCACTATGTGGAAAACTTCACCTGTTCGAACTGGCAATCCCTCATCTTTTTATTGCATATGGAATGAATCAGTCACACATTGTAATGCAAATGTGATGTACTCTCACCTGGAAACCAATGAAATGTGAAATTTTGATGAAAGTTTTTCCATCATCAACCAGTACTGTGTATCCTCTTTAAGGATCTTTTTAATAAAAAAGAGACTTATGTCTAAGAATTTTGTTTTTGAAAACGTCACCCTTCCCAGCGGCACATCCCCGTATACTCAATAACGTGAGTACCCCCCCCCCCTTCCGGTAGTTAACTGCTCACAAATGAGCAAGATTTTAGACGCTGTGACTCTTGTTTGTTTCTCTGTTTTCAGATGAAATTCTGCATTATTCTTTATGCGCCGTTTATATGAAAAAGATAACAGACTAGTGCTGGATTCGAGTCCTGAAATTCCCACCCAGAGTCCCCAACGTAATGTGATTTGTTTAATATTGTGACTGACCACGAGCCGGAGTGCGAGTCAAGGGCGTAGGCTGGTTTGGGCACGGGGAGGTGCACATCTTGGGGGGGGGGGTGGAACTAAAGTGACATGGGGAGGTGGCACATTTAGTGAACAAAGTTGAGTAAATCAGGCGTTGAAAGCAGAAAAAGTGGTACAAATTCGTTTTGCTTGCCAGGGGCGGAACTCCTGTGGCTCTGGCGGGGGGGGGGGGTGCACATGCCCAAGTGCACCACCCCCCCCCCAGCCACGCCCTTGCGAGTCCTAGACAAATCGAACTCGTGTTTGGACTTAAATTACACTTTCCTTTGTCTCTTATCCTACCAGATTTGAATTTGGGTGCTCTTCTGTTTTCGAAATGGCAGAGAACCCGTGTATCACCGCAGAGGTTGATTGGATTGAGAAAGGTCTGAACGTAGGAGCGGAAAAAGCAACATGTTGTCGAAATACCTGGAAATCGTTCATCGATGAAACGAGAAAGAAGTTAAATCTGCAGAGATTTGGTCTTATACCAAGACTCGAGGAGGCAAGATCAATACTGGATGCAGAATATATCGACGCAACAAACGTGAACGAAATGGACAGCAATGGAATGACCGTGTTGATGCATGCGTCTTTTGATGGAAATTTGACCGAGGCCTTGTTAGAACGAAAGGCAGATCCGAACATGACTTGTCCTGAAGGACGGTCCGCCCTCCATCATACTTCCTCGCATAGCTTTCACGATAGATATCACGTGTCAGGAACGGATACTTCTCCTGACTCATTGCCTGCTGTAAAAGCGCTCATAAATTATGGTGCCAAAATGCATTATGATACTCACGGTCTCACCCCTCTGTTTTATGCAGTCGAAAAGTATCGAAATGCAACAGTTGAATACTTGTCAACATTAGCCTGCATACCAAAAAACTGAGAGGATACGCGCTCTTGAGCTTCTAGCAGCAAACCATTTTTTGCTTTTTGAGTTTATTAGTGGCATAGTTTGAAATGACATGAGAATTATCATTTGATGAGCGGAGCCCTAGAACTTCGCTATGAAGATCCAAATGACGTGTATCCAAAGGAAAACTTTGCGTCGTCTTGTGGATTGCATGACTATCCTCCTCCTCAAGTGCCGTATCTAGTGACGTTGGCGACCATGAAATGCCAGGTTTTTCTGTCCATTGCCAGTCTAAGAAGCTCAATCCTTTTCATTCCAATCCATGTTGCAATGTTCTGCAAAAACGTTGTTCTTTGACGTCCTCGATCCCTATTTCCTGCTATCTTCCCAGTGAGAAACATGCATTCCAAATTGCCTCTCCTTATACAGTGGCCTAAAAATTCCAGCTGCTGTTTCCTAACTGATTTTAATAACATACGTTGCCTGCCTGCCCTCTCCAAAACGACAGTGTTTGTGGTGTGACTTGTCCATGGGATCCTCATCATACGTCTGAGGAACCACATTTCTGTTGCTTGCAAGCGATCCTCCATTTCCTTGGATATCGTCCAACACTCACATCCATATTTCAGAGTAGGTAGCACATAACAGTCCAGAAATCCGAGTCTTGTGTTAAAGGGGATTTTTTAAGTTACAAAGAAGGTTGCTCATTCTTGAGAAAGTCTCTTTTGCAATAGATACTCTCCTCTTGATTTCACTGTCGCACCTCCCATTAATGCAACTTCCAAGATAGGTGAATCTATTTACTTGCTTCAGACTGTCACCATGAATTTTGATATTGCAGACAGGAACAACTTTTTGTTTTGTAACGACGAGACATTCAGTTGTCTTGCAATTGATGTACAGTCCTTTCTTCTCATTTTCAGTCACAACTTTGTTAATTATTTGTTGAAGATTAGATTATGATGTTGCAATAAGGACGGTATCATCTGCATACCGTAGATTGTTAATTTTTGTGCCGCCTATTACTCCTCCTGGTAGCTCCTCTAGTTCTTTCAGGATCCATTCACTGTATAAATTTAAAAGATCTGGGGAAAGAATACAACCTTGCCGCACTCCTTTTCTGATTTCAACAAACTCACCCACATCATTGCCTACTCTGATGGCTGCTGTTTGGTTCCAATATAGGTTTCTGATGATTTTCAGGTCCTTACCATCGACGTTGATTTCACTCAATATATTCAACATCTCCTCATGCTTGACAGTGTCAAACGCCTTGGTATAATCAATAAAACACATATACAGGTCCTGCTTCATTTCAATAGCCCTCTCTGATAACATTCTCAGCATGAATATTGCATTCCTGGTACCACAGTCTTCAACATAGCCACACTGCAACTTTGATATCTCTGGTTTGATTTTATTTCTTGGCTCTCTTCATCAACACTTCAATAAGATCTTCAACTACATGACTCATAAGCCTATGTCCTGTGAAACTCACATTGCAGCTGTAAAGGTTCTTTGGCAGAGGCAATAAATATGGACCTCTCAGTTCGGAGGTAATTCCCTGAGTTAATAATTCCATCAACAATTGTGACAACTTACTATCGCCCATCTCATCCCAAGCCAGTGATCCATTTCAACACTTATCTCATCCAGGAACCAATTGCCATGTTGTTTTTCAACTGTTGGAGCGAACAGAAATGCACTTAGATGCCAGAATGTCCTGGACGCGTAGGCAATTCCGGTTGATATTGCCAAAACACCCCCCTTTCAATCAGCAAACCAAACCATTGATGATACTCCGTCCACCATCTCATGATTTTAATTCGCTTCCTAGGATGACATCTACCATCCTTTGACTTTGATGCCAACCAGTGAAGTACATCCCCCTCTTTCCACACATCCCTGATATTGGGCATTTCTTTGGGATCTGACTCTCGCTTCTCTATCTTGATCACATCTGTCGTTGACTAATGTTTTTCCCTAGCATCAAGACACTCCTTCCTCCT
>JZLH01S0358349.1:9486-20167 GCA_001188425.1 Eucidaris tribuloides
AAGATTATCCACGTTCAAATGAATCAATTAACTGATTAATTGATCAACCAACCAACCAATCAAATAAGCAAGCAAGCATGCATTAATCAATCGATTGATTAATTAATCAATCAATCAATCATTCAATCAATCAATCAATCAATCAATCAATCAATCAATCAATCAATCAATCAATCAATCAATCAATCAATCAATCAATCAATCAATCGATCAATCAATGCCTGAACACATTAAGAAACGTACCTATATTAAGATTATCACACACAATGAATCATACTTAGTCTTCTTTATGAAAAACGTAGGTTGTTTGGTCACAGTGTTTGTATCTATAGATGATTTTATTGTGATGTTATCATAATGTTATACTGTTCATATCACACGTTTATAGACAAAGTGATATATCGAATGCACCTGTAAAACATACTCCTTCATGACCAATGAAATAAAATTGAAATTGAAATTTTGAATCAATTGAATTATGGAATACCAAAAAAATGCATGTTTATGAATGTATGTGTGTCTTAGAATATTAATGCATAATTGTATGATGTATCTCTCTTATTTCTAGACATCTTCTATTAGAATTGATATTGATATTAATTGAATTCTATGCTTATGCACCATGTCTGTCCATATGCCCACGCGAGAAGAGAAACGTTCTCTCCTGACAACGGGGCACAATAATAAAGGTGCTATTATTTTTAGCCAGTAATTTATACGGCCAGAAGCAAGATCGTTTATCAAACGTGTTGCTGACAAAATAAGAATAAATCACGTTAGCAATATGAACAGTCGTCGTCGTTATAGAGACGTCTTCATGTAGTTGACATACGGGAGAGTTCAGGCGAGAGAACCGTTGCGGTGAAGGTGTGTATGTTTGTCTACGTGAACCTGACCACTTTACCTATGGGATCAAGCTGGGATTTATCTTTACCCAAAGCCCATCGAACTCTCGTGACCTCAAGACGAGTCAACCAGCATCTGGTCTTCCGTCTAGCCGCTCTGCTTGTACCGGTTCATACTTTATGGTAACTCAGTTTTTTGAACCTATCAAAATGTAATCATGCGACATTATTCTTTTTCCCCCACATTTTTCATTTTGGCTCCTTTTTTCACATTCTCCACTTCAATGAGAGAGAAAGAGAAAAAATATAGACCTGCAACTTCTTCAGTTTGTCTTCGTTCGTCGTCGGCGTATTTTATCCAAAAATGCTTCCGGTCCCACTTCTACATAATAAAATTGATATTTTTAAGATAATAAAGTAAGTAATTAATAAAGTTATCGATCTATTGTGCTGTATTTTACAATCAAGTGCAATAATAAAGGTACTATGTGTAATGAATATATCCCCCCCCTCCGTTTTATGCGTGTGATGATGAACCGAATAATTCAGTGCTTGTGTCCCATTTTTTAAATTCCAGAAATAGTAGAATGTAGACAAAAGTTGTGCACAGTGTATTGTATAACTTCAAATCATGATGGGCATGGGTAAGAACTACGGACCAAAACTGTTCTACCACCACAAAAAACCCTGAATGAATTTGGCATTTTCCAGAACCAACAAACTAAAAGTTTGTCTTTGAATGGTTACCTTTCTGGCTTTCATCATACTAGTCACAATAAGTTCAACTTCTCCCTTATGCCCCCCCCCCCCTCGTCCTGTTTGTAAATCAAAAAGGTGCAATTGGAAAGCTGACTCGACATAAGCTGTTTTTTATATTGACCTGATTACTGATATCGACTCGGAACGTGTTGCTACTTAGGCTGTGTGGTGTTGAGGTGTGTGTGACCTTCGCCCTCTCGGGTCAATCTCGTCGACTGACAAAGGGACCGTGATGATTACTGGCATAAAATAGATACTACATGTATATATTGGTTGGGATGAAGCTGCATTTCGTCTACACACTATTCCATTATCCTTAGCTTTGCATTATAAAATCAATGAATAAATGAATAATAAAACTATCTAACTTGCTATGGAAGTAAAAATTTGACTGACTAAAATGCAATATATAACTAATTTTGACCTATCAATCTATAAATGAATAAATAAATAGATAGATAAATAAATAAATAAATAAATAAATAAATAAATAAATGAATAAATGATTGAATAAATCAGAATAAATGCATATATGAATAAATCTAATCGATCTAATCGATAATGAAATAACATAACATAAATTAAACATAAATTTATCGACAAAGGTCGTATTCGTTCAATAAATTGTGACGGCAATCTGAAAATATTCGATCGCAGTTCACAAAGAAATCGAGCATCCTTCAGTATAAACTTGCAAAGGGATGAACAGCTTTCCTCCTCCCTCAAAGGGTATAGCCCACAGCTACCACTCGTGTCTTCCTACGGTGAAATGTACTAATGACATCCCTGTGCACAGAATTTAATATTTCGTCTTCTTGCTGACATTTCAAGCTTTACGTGAAGGAGAATTTATCCAACCCGGGCTGGAATGATTGATGAATCCTCTGACTTAGATTCTTTGCATTCCAATACAAATCAAAATATATATATTCCGAGTTTCTTAAATCACTCTGACTCAAAGAGCAGCCAATCTATTTGAAAGTGCAGTTAGATCGTTATTTGAAGTGTCCTAAAAGTGTTATTACAATTTGTACATACATAAAACTTAGACACAAAAGATAAGTTAATTTTAGATTTAAAAATATATAACTTTAAAACTATATTGGTAAGGACAAAACTGACGTCAATATATCATTCAATGCATATTTTTAGATGGCTAAGATTGATAGATGGTCTGTTGAGTGTTAGGAATAGATGCTATACTATTTTCGGAGTGTCTTACAATGTCGATTTATATAACTGCATATTTACCTCTGCATGAAACGATACAATAGTTTATTCTGAGTTTATTTTATACCAAAGGGTATAGACCTGTTTATAGATATGGGCATAGTCGGTATTTTATAAGGGGGAGTGGGGGAGGGGGTAAGTTTCGTTTTGCCAGGTAGTATCGAATTCGTTCAATGACATGGATCACAGCGTTTGCAATTTTGCTTCGCTTGGGGTGGGAGGGGTGATCCCCATTTCAAACTCGTTTAATGAGCAGGGTGGGAGATGTTCAACAATTTTGAAACTATTTCAATCTCATTTAGTGTGAGGGGCGTTCACTCCCCCCCCCAAAAAAAAAAATAATGAAATCGGTTAGTAAGGGTAAGAGGGCAGTTATGTCCATCAAGATGAAAGGTTATTTTTGGCAGTAGTGTTCCATTCAGATTGTCTCGACGGATTACGACTCAAACACAACATTTATTATAACACGGTAATACCTTTACACCTCTGTATTTATAGAACGACATTACAATGCACATCATGCAGAATGACAGGCGCATTCTTATTTTATTACAAGATTATAATATACCAATTAGGATTAACATAGTCGGTGAGGTCACCGATGACGTCACACCAACTCCGACGTGGCCGCTGCTATATTGGATTTTTTAAATCAAGGACGTTGGAACAATATTGAGCGTTCCATTATCTTAGGAATGCCAGTACTTCTATAGCCACGCTTCGAGTAATCTCTTGTTCCTCCGAAATTCCTCAGGAGATCGCGAAGGATGCTTCATGTACCTGGATCGATTTGGGATTATTCCCGTCATTCCATGCGAGAAGTCCAGACCGGCAAATAAAAGCAATGTGCTTTAGACCATGTGCTGTCCATGCGATTGGTTATAATAGGGGAGATGAGTTGTATCAACTTGAGCTTCCACGTGTTAAATTATAATTGATTTATTTTAAGTAAAGTACGTGGCCTTTAACGGTCTCTCTTGTTACCTGGAGGTCGCTTCATTTGTGGAGCGCCGAACGCCAAGATGTCTATACATGTGTACCACAAAGGATAACGTGATGCGGCAAAGGAAAACGTGTTTCTTGCCAAAGATTTTACAAGAAACTTCTGTACTGTAATACATGTATTTGACCACGAATAACCACACATACACCGACAAAAGTGCGATCTTGAATCCTTTATGCAGCAATAGCTGTACCTCATAATGCTCGTAACCTTTCAGTGGCAATCTTATATGCACCCTTGCACAAGGTGAATTAAACATAGGGCACGTGCATCCAGATTTGTTGTGACAATTCGTACCACATTCTTAAGGTAGTGGATGCAAAGGTTCAGTTCACTGCTGACAGTGTAACATTTGAAGGATGGGAAAGGGAAAGGTTAGTACACCATAAAAACAAATGTCAAAATAAAATATATACACTCATGCTCATAATTATGGAATACTTAAAAGACATTCAAATAGAAGTTGCCACTTTCCGTGAACGGTACATCTGGGATTAATATTTGCTCACCCCAGGTGAAACAATTATAATCTAAGTATTTAGTAATGCTGAGCATTTTGTAGCGTCCGACTCGACGCTAAAACCTGTGTTTATAAATGGCGGTATTGTTGTTGTGGAGTCACGTGGGGGGTTACGCGCGTTATTAGACTTGTAACAGACAATTCTGATATTGATTTAATGATAAATGACGTTAGATAAAATTTATCAGTGTTTTGTGTTTTTTCTTATTATTTTAATTTAATACTTTTTCATGATTTTTTTGTGAATTAAAAAAAATAATTTAATAATTGTTATTGCGCTCAAACGTATTCTAGTTTTTATTTTAGTCGTCTCATGAAATCCAAAAATTGCTTCACATGCTGCGTTTTTGTGAAATTAACACGTCTTGAAAATTTTGGACGATATAGGAGAAAGAACTTATGTATTAACAAAATATTCCATAATTATGAGCATGAGTGTATATATATTGATTGATGCAAACGTGTCCAATTTGACCAAACTATCGCCCACATTTAGTCCTACTTTCGTCAACATAATGATTTTTTTTAGAGTATCAGGACATAATCGTGGCAGATGTTCGCCAACTGGCCTGGTGTCTCAAATGGTCTTTGGACCTGTGGACCGTCCGTTTCTAAGCTGCTGCCTCGCCACAAGGCTGATTGGGAAATTATATCTTGTATAACAGTATATACACTGTAAAAACTATGGTGTCAAAACCAACACCAGTCGGTGTTGTGAGAGGACCACACCCGGACCACACCACAACACCAAATATTGCCAATAAACATAATGTGTTATAATGGATATTGAACTAACATCAATGGGTGTTCAACTAACACCATGAATTTAACACTGGTGTAAAATGCTTGGTGCGGTCCTCCCACAACACTGATTGGTGTAAATTTGACACCACTGTTTTTGCAGCGTAGGAAAAATATCATCTCCTGAACGATAGTGGCGTTGATACCCACAAACCACGAATATAACTGTCATGTTAGTTGTCAACAGAGGAGCACTTTCTATTCCAATACGAATCAACAGTTGCAATGGAACTCCTTTCAGTTCCAAAAAGATCCCAATAACATAAATGCTTGATATCATTCAGTTCTGGATTAAAGGGAAAGAACACAACTAGGAGAAGTGCAAAACGCTTCAAAGCTCTACGAATTGAATAACATTTTGCAAACATAATACACTGATTCATTGGAGTGTATATTCAAGCTGGGAGGATGTGTTGAATTTGGTAAAGAGGGAAGGATATGTTCATAATCGTAATATAGATTAAACCCTTTTAACACTACGAAAATGCCATTCCGTGTCACAAGCATGACATTTTGGATTTGACAGTCAATCAAACGACGAATGCTTCGCTACATTTTTTGTGTGGCAATTCGAGATATGGAGGGGAGGGAGGGGGGGGGGTGAAACCGAGCTTTGTTTCAAATGCGTCGTCTCTGAGTTCAGACGTGTTGCCCTCTATTCTCAAACACGCACGACCAAAATAACTCACGCAGATGTTACAGATGTCAGAGCTCAACACCCCATGCTGTCTCCGCCTCCACGCCTTCTGGAGTGAATTACGATTCGATTTTATGAATGGAAAGTGGAAGAAACAAAGCAGGTGAAATAAAAATTTTTTCAAAGGTGAAACATGTACATGATGTTTTTGACAAACTCATTGCACTATGGTTTGCAATAAGCTTGTAAATCAGAGTAAAACACACTTGCGAAGTGTGTATTTATCCAAAACACTATCATACGAAAACATTTTTCCTAGTTTTATTGAAAAGTACGGTAAGTACATCCTCTACCTTTTAATACATAATGCAGGTATGTCCCCCGTTTGACGACTCAACAATTGTTACTTAAATTACATTTATCAATTCAACAAATTATCTCATACAGTTTGCCCTTTTTAACAACGATATAATTATCGGAACGTGACTTTATAAGAGAGACGCGAAAAGCATGCTCACTCGAAAGGGACAGAACAATGTGCATCTTGCAGATGTACAGCACTTCTAACGATTCATTTGAAAATGTGATCATTATCTGTTTCTAAACGAATCCCTTAAAATGCGAGAGCCTATCTCGTGTCAAGGCTAAAACATTTTAACCAAACGGTGGTTCATATCATTGGCGGGAAAACACACATGAAATCATGTCGGAAATTTTATTTGAAGTCTTTGGCATTAATAGAATCACCGTGTCCCCAGACAGGCCGGGAGATAATGCTGATTTCACATTTTAGATTGGAGCCAATCGGAGGGGAAATTGTTTGATAATTGAAGAAATGACGAGCAGGAAGTTACACGTTGAAGGGAAACCAAAATTGACCCGTTTATTTACGCTTGTCCCCAATGACATGTTCGGGCAAAAATTTCAAAGGCCGCGTTTAACAATGTTCCAGGTTAGAAAGATCTGAGTTACATAATCCTCCATGCTACTACAGTAGTGTTTCCGATAAATTCTAAAAATGAAGCCGTGCACAATTTTTACTTCAAAGCGATCATTTAGTGGTTTAAAAATTGAAAATATAGGAGCACTCAGTTTCGGCATGTCCTTTTCCCTTCCCCTATATAGCATGTATAGTCTGCTGTGTATAGTGTTGGTAGGGTGCTTGTGATAAACGCTATATCACCATGTAGATAAAATATCAAACTTTGACAATTTCTTTTAAAATTGAACATCCACAATGTTAAAGGATGGAGTAAAGTGAGGCTGATTGTGGTAAACCAATGGATGACGGGGTGATTTCCGTTGGGTTCGTTCGTTTTTCCACCGATTTGTTATTCTGAAAGTTCAAATACTACGCAATTCGCATCAAAGAACCATATTTTACTCCCGCATTAACGAGACCTCGGGTACAAACTGTATAGAGAATTTGGGTGTTCGGAATAACGAACCTTTGGAAAAAACGAACATTTCCTAACAAACCACATGGATGATTCTTGTTAGGTGGTGAAATACGTCATGCTTAAAGGTACTGGCTAACATTTACCACAGTTAAAAAAAATCTGAACTACATGATTCCCCATGCTACCATTGTCTTAGTCTGGCTTCCAGACGCAAGAACTTGTCCTATTTCCTAGAGAAATTAGGCCTACTATCATCAGTTAACTGTCTTGAACTAAGACTAGTTTTCTGAAGTAGATCCTGAAGTAGACTCGCATAGGGCGGGTGCTTCGCACCCGCACTGCTACTCGAGGGAGAAAAAGTTGCATGGTCTGGAATCGAGACTACCATTGTCTTTGATAAGGTCTAAAAATGACGCCCTGAAAAAATTGTATTTCAATATGATTATTTAGTGCTTTAAAAATGTGAAAATCGTAAGTTGATCGGATTCACCTGCCCATTTTCTCACATAGACTTACTGTGTGTACACCTACGCTTTTTGAACTCGCCCCGAGTTTTAATTGTTTATTCATGCATAACTTGCCATTGGCAGTGTAACTCTCCAATTCTTTATTCTAGGGTGTTTATTTGTCCATATGAACACCACTATGTACAGTAGTTCAGATATCAAAATTTGACAATTTTTTTAAATTGAAGCTCCACAATGTTAGCCTATCACTTTAATGTTGCGGGCTACATGTTTTTTTTTTTTCTCTCTCCTTCCAGAAAACCGAAACTTGGCTGAACAAATTCTCCCTGACTCTTGTCACCTCCAGAAACAACGGCAACGAATTAAATCCAAAGTTCAACAGACTTAATTCGGATTTAACCAAAATCAAACACAAAACTCACCAAGGGAATAGCCTGGAAGGCTAGTGGCCTGTTGACGTATTTATTTATTCGGGGCTCTTTCTCTTATACAGCCTATCGAGTGCTTTGCATTAGAATGTCCGACTTTATTTTATGTTCTCCTTCGAAGTAGTGGAGAGGAGGAAAATCACTGGGGTGTTTCAATATTTGAGTTTCTGACTACAGAACGTGATATGCAAACGAATGTTTTGGCATATCGTTGGGAATCGGTTTTGTGTGCATAGGAATTAACACTGCCCAGATTACTCGGCTCGTCTGGGCGTAACGGAAAATCGACAACACACTAAATACGACATTCTGCATGGGTCATGACAGCTTGACATTTTTAAACTCCAAAAGCAAGCAATGTCAGGTTTGCTTTAGAATGAAGAATAAAGGTCCTCAGCATGGCTGAATAGCTCATCCGGGAAGAGATTGGATATTAACAATCCTGACCGTTTCCGGAAGCGAGTGAAATCCATCGTCAGAATTTCACAGATTATCGGAGAGAAAGGTCAGGATTGGGAAGGCGTGGTTGGACTGATGTCAGTCCAACCATCAGGGAATACTACGAGGGGCAACTGAAAAGTTTTGAGCCTGACATAGAAAGGAATAAGATATGAAAATATAAGATATTTATGTTAACTTAGTATAGTTATGTTTGTAATGTTGGTTACTTTAGTTAAAATTTATGTGTAAATACTGTAGGCCTATTGATTTTTTGTTCCATCTTACTGTTTACTATATTTCTTTGCAACTTTTTTTCTATAGCCCTAGCGCCCTTAGAAATGATAGAAATAAGCGATTTATAAATGATATATTATTTATTTATTTATTTATTTATTTATTTATATATTTATTTATTTATTTATTTATTTATTTATTTATTTATTTATTTATTTATTTATTTATTTATTTATTTATTTATTTATTTATTTATTTATCTATTTATTATAAGTTGGGCCGTGATTTTTTTTTGCCACATACCCCTCTTAATTTCTACCCACCGAATTTCTTGGTTATAGCCATTTTTATTCTTATTTTACAGATTCTTAAACTTTCTTTATTGAGTGTTTTATAAAAACACAGAATGTCAAGAGAAAACTAGACACTCTTTGAAGCTTGTCCATCAAACGTTTTGGAACAATGCGTGGCATGGGATGCTTCCACTGTTTCTTTTTTTTACTTCTCCTCGGTCTCAAACTGATAGTGATGAACCCAAGTCTCATCCATAGTCACAATTTGGTAGGTGTAGTGATGAACCCAAGTCTCATCCATAGTCACAATTTGGTAGGTGTAGATACTTGACATGCTTGATGTTACCCAAATAGGGTCCATAAAGGGTCCATGGTTTGACTATCGAAACACCCGATACAGAAACTTCAAGAACTTATTAAATACAAAATAAAACTTGCTATGATCAAGAAATTTGTTGGGTTGGATCAAGATATGTAAAAAACAATACGAACAAAATTTGGTCTTCTTTCTATTATGTTAGGTTTTTGCCCGAGTTTAGTCAACTCAAAGTGCCACGATACATACATACATGCATGCATGCATACCATCTATCTTCTACCTCCATGATGCATACTGCCCCATGTCAGTAAAAGGAATATTTTATTAGAATTATGTTTCCTCTGTGAACATACATGTCGTTTAACGTTCCTCAAAAAGAATCCAGCAACATGTTTTTCTAGTGTCCCGATGTTATCTTAGGTTGAAACCTTATTGATGTCGCCGGAGGCTGAATAGCTGACAACTACCTTGTCGTGGAGTGAGTTTATATCAATATTGTTTGGATTTCATGTAAAAGCATGGAATATCTCGTCGAATCTAGGTCAGAAATATGGAGCGATAACAAGGGCCATATTCTGGAAAGAGATGTAGGTCTATAATAAATTGCGGTGAAACTTGAACGTGCTCGTAAGCGGGGCAATGGTATGGAAATATGATAAACTTCACATTTTCTCAGACGATGAACGTTGGGAATGGAAGGAGGGAGTGATGTTGATGTGGTGGCAGCTCCAGGTATTTGCAGGATGGGGAGCGTGTTGTCGTGTTTTTTTTAACGAATGAGTGCGATGTGAGAGTACATGATTCGTCCTACGTTGCTTCATCTTTGCATGAGCCAAAGAGAGACAAGACAGTAAAAGACATAAAAAAACAGAATAAGTTAAATTTGACGTAGAAGACGTGTTTGTGTGTGTGTGTGTCTGTCTGTCTGTTTCTGTGTGTGTATTGGTGTATGTGTGTGTATGTGCGTGTGTGTGTCTGTCTGTTTCTGTGTGTGTGTGTAGGTGTAGGTGTGTGTGTGTGTGTGTGTGTGTGTGTGTGTGTCGTGTCGTTCGTGTTCGTGTGTGTGTGTGTGTGTGTGTGTGTGTGTGTGTGTGTGTGTGTGTGTGTGTGTGTGTGTGTGTGTGTGTGTGTGTGTGTGTGTGTGTGTGTGTGTGTGTGTGTGTGTGTGTGTGTGTGTGTGTGTGTGTGTGTGTGTGTGTTCTGTTCTGTTCTGATTTTTTTTGTTGTTGTTGTTGTTCGCTTTCAACATTTCTCATAAGCACCATGGATGAATTACAAAGGAAACGGATGGCAACCATGCTTCT
>JZLH01S0358452.1:309-2809 GCA_001188425.1 Eucidaris tribuloides
AAAGAGAGAGATAATTCTTTAATCCCAACTTGTGCCCGCGCCAATGAAAATTAGAAGTTAAATACAGAAATATTACTGTCTCCTTTTATTGTCAATCAAATCCTTATTTTATAGCTTGATAAATTCGTTGGTTGATCTACTGATGTAGTCATTTCGGGTGAAACAGGTAATTTGGCGCTTTTTAAAGGCGATGATTAGTGAATTGTGTGTCGATACCAGTTTGAGGCAATGAGAGTTGGAAAGTCCAATATTCCGTTTCTAGTTCAGAGATCTACTGCCCCCACCCCTCCCAAAAAAAAAAGAAATACATAAAATATTCTTACGAGAAAATAAGGACGATGACCTTCCATTTTCACACCTGAAATCGTTTCGTATGACATGCTTTGTCAACGAGACAATTTACGCCGCAAATTCATATGTGATAAAATAACGCGGTAAAAGATAGTACACATAATTTGCGAAATTGAAGTAATATTATTAAGATTTAGACAAACCGCAAAACGAGTTTCTGAAATTGAAGTAATATTATAAGATTAACAAACCCAAAAACGAGTTTCTTGAACAGTGGATGCATTTATTCTCGTGCACAAAATATTTAACAGTCTGCCTGAATACATAAGAGGACGCAAATTCTAAAACTGTTTGAACAGGGCATTTGGATACAGTAATGTATGAAGCATGCATGTTAGCCAGTATCTGATTGACTATAACAAATACTTTATCAATGTTTTTGTATGCATGTTTTTGTTTTCTTAGTTATAAGTTTTCGTTCGTTTGGGTCGGGTTTATGTTATGTTTTGTTAATGTTAATTTTTACTTTTATTGATTTCTTATTGATTTTGTTGATTGTTTTTACCCACCGGTCTCTGAAAACAGCCCTCCTGGCTGATCGAGGGTCTTATAAAATAAAACAAAGAAAACAAACAAGTTCCTTTTTATTTTTTTCTTCAATTTCCATGGCGGACTGATCTCAACAGTCCACAATTGGTTTAATGAATTTTCGTCTTCAGCAACAACTTTAGTTAAGTTTCATTGGATCGGTATTATGAAAGAATACAGCAAGTCTAAAGCTGATATTAGTGTTAATAATTGGCGAAGAGACAGTAGCACTATGTGCTATTAGCGTCGCAACATGGTAACCGGCAGTGGGAATGGTTAA
The DNA here is from genome assembly GCA_001188425.1 of Eucidaris tribuloides. Lineage (NCBI taxonomy): Eukaryota > Metazoa > Echinodermata > Echinoidea > Cidaroida > Cidaridae > Eucidaris > Eucidaris tribuloides. The sequence continues at coordinate 1,469 of JZLH01S0358452.1, forward strand.
TTTAATTAGGCACGCCCGTGCAAGCATTGATAAATGTAACTATATTGCAATATGGAAGCATTAAAAAAAAGGAAGTGTATATAGGCCTCATACCGCCGCAGCGGTAACAAGCAACTTCTTCTTTTATTGAGAGCCGCCCTATGCCAGTAGCGCAATCAGAAAGATTTTACATGTGGCCTAGACGCATAGGGCGGACTCGATTAAATGCGGCTTGTGACGGCAAGGAGAGATTGCGCCGCAATTAACCCGTATCGCAGCTTGCTTTATGATTGCGCAGTAACCCGATGGAGTCTTGTGAATTGATCCCGGGGAATTGATTGACAATAAATGCTAAAATTTGTGGGTTGGGAGTGTTCGCTTCGGGGTTGAAAATGGTTGTATAAAATTGACGTCACGGAACGTTGCACCATCCTTCATAGGTAAGTTCCGATATTAATTTCAGTGAATTTAACAGTATCATGAAGTTTTTTAGAGTGCAATTATGCAACCCGCTTTCTAGCGACTGGGCGTCCTCGCTAGCTCAGCGGCTAGTTACGGCTGTACGCCGCTGCGCTCTCGGGCCGAGTTCCCGGTTGCTTCCGTCCGCCCAGGTCACCTCCACACGTCACTCCACGCGAGTGTAGCTGTACGATTCGCGAAGCAAGGCCAAAATTACATTTTTTTCGATTAATATATTAAATATTTCAAGCTTTAAAGGGTAAATCCATTTACTTTGTCAGTTCGGTGTGTGAAAGTTGTACATAAAAGTCAAAACAGTATTTTAAACGTTAGTCGTTAGTTTAGTTTTGGGGATTTTTGTTTTATTTGAAAGCTTTTTTTGCCAAAGTTATACCAATAACAGATTCCTGAAAAATTTCTTGATCATTTTGTTTTTTAAATTAATGAAAAATCTCGGGATGGGGGGGGGGGGCGTACCCCGAGATTTTTTGGGGTACCCCTGCTTTCGGCTATAATTTAATTTTCACGCATAGCCATACGCATATACCAAAGGGTTAATAAGGTTTACATACTCGGATAACCTTTGATGCCCATCAATGTAAAATATAGTCAAAAATTTGACATCTTTGGGGTCTCCCACCCACCCCACCGAAGATTTTTCATTAATTTAAAATAATTAATTTAAAAAAACGAAAGAAATTCAGAATCTTGTTTTATTGGTGTGAAATGACACTTTGGCTCAAATAAACAAAAATCCCGCAAAACTAAATTCTTTAGGGCCTTTAAACATTAGTTTCTTTAATACCAAAAATCTTTTAAACTTTTTAGGTGCCCAGATTTTTGGAACGCCTTTCCCAATCCGCCTTCACAGCATGAACTGAAATTTACCGAAGTGGAAGAATA
>JZLH01S0358452.1:7809-23428 GCA_001188425.1 Eucidaris tribuloides
CGTTAGCAGTCCTATTGAGTCCAGCGGGTGTATAGATGTGAACAGGTCTATTACAGTCAATTCTTTTCAGATCAGAAGTTGGCGGATTAGCGGCGAGCTGGTGGGTTATTACGTGTTATCTCTTTTGAAGTTACGCAGGTAGAACTTGTTCTCGTTTCGGCACTTGGAAATAAGCTCTGGGCGTTTATTCAGTATCTTCTGTTTGTCGGCATTGATGATTTTGAATTTTTCGGTTAAGCATAAGTCGCATCGCTTTGTTTCGTTGCTGTAAGCTCGGAATTTGCTGGCTACCGTCCAGTTGATGGTGAATGGCTTTTTGTTTCTTTGAGCCTCCAGATCTGTTTAGAGAGTTCAGTGCTGTTTTCATACTTTTGATGTTTGAACGAGTGCAAGTGGTTGCTGTATCTCAGTTTGAAGGGGGTTCAGTGAGGCCTATGTAGAGCTGGGTGTGGGCGGTTCCTTTTATTTCCGCGTTGTATACGATGTTGGTAGCCTGGCAATTTCCTTGAAGGGGACATAGGTCTTTTTTGCGGCAGTGACGGAATTCTGGCTGGTTGCGGTGCTAGTAGACGAGATTTTCTTGTTGTGCGCTCTGATAATGTTGGCGACATTGGGCATACAGCTGTAGCTGATTTTGACTGTGTTCCTGTTGAATATTTTGCTTAATTTTGAGACGACGGCTTGGCAGCCTTCAAAAATATCTCCGGGAGCAGAGCTGACCGCATCAGAAAAGACATCACAAAAAAATTCCAAGACATTGGGCTAAAAATAACCATCGACTGCAACCTTAAAGTCGTTAACTTCCTGGACATCACCCTTGATCTCAACATCGGCAAACATAGCCCCTACCGCAAACCGAATGACCGCCCGGTATATATTCATAAACAATCCAACCATCCGCCCAACATCCTCAAGAACCTGCCAGCGTCGATAAGCAGACGCATATCCGACATCTCACACGACGAAAAAACGTTCGAAAAAGCTGCCCCAACCTACAATGATGCACTGAGGTCCAGCCGCCGTTTAAAGAAGGCCTTGAGTACACTAAGAGTACCCCCGCGAGTAATAAGCGTCGCAGGCAACGCAATATAGTATTTGGTTCAACCCGCCATTCAGCAAAAATGTGACAACCAATGTCGGCAGCAGTTTCTTAAAACTCATCGACAAACACTCCCTAAAAACTCAAAATTAAGAAAAATATTCAACAGGAACACAGTCAAAATCAGCTACAGCTGTATGCCCAATGTCGCCAACATTATCAGAGCGCACAACAAGAAAATCTCGTCTACTAGCACCGTAACCAGCCAGAATTCCTGCAACTGCCGCAAAAAAAGACCTATGCCCCCTTCAAGGAAATTGCCAGGCTACCAACATCGTATACAACGCGGAAATAAAAGGAACCGCCCACACCCAGCTCTACATAGGCCTCACTGAACCCCCCTTCAAACTGAGATATAGCAACCACTTGCAGTCGTTCAAACATCAGAAGTATGAAAACAGCACTGAACTCTCTAAACAGACCTGGAGGCTCAAAAGAAACAAAAAGCCATTCACCATCAACTGGACGGTACTCCAGCAAATCCCGAGCTTACATCAACGACACAAAGCGATGCGACTTATGCTTAACCGAAAAACTCAAAATCATCAACGCCGACAAAAAGAAGCTACTGAATAAACGCCCAGAGCTTATTTCCAAGTGCCGACACGAGAACGAGTTCTACCTGCGTAACTTCAAAAGAGATAACACGTAATAACCCACCAGCTCGCCGCTAATCCGCCAACTTCTGATCTGAAAAGAATTGACTGTAATAGACCTGTTCAAATTCAAATTCAAATTTATTTCAACAAATCAAACGGATAAAAAAATATAATCATCAAGTAAAATACAATGATAATCACTTTGTACACAACATGTGTTATATTATACATAAATACAAGTAACTTAAGTAGCATTGATTTTTGAAAAAGGAAAGTCCGCAAAGTTTAAATAAGCTTGACTAAAAAAGGACTACCCCGGTAATTAGACAAGTTTACAAATACAATTACATGTTTACATCAAATATATATTTGATATTTACCGTAACCACAAAGCCGTATTGAAGTATGCATACGCAATAATGCATATGCACGAGAAAGTTTAGAAACCTAAACTCTAATTTTGCGGAGACGGTTATACCCCAGTGGCATTTGAAATTATATGATCACTGGCGTACAAAATATCACGACGATGAATCTGCTTAACGTGTGTTGGTGTGTATGTGTATGTGTGTCGTGTGTGTGTGTGTGTGTGTGTGTTTGTTGCTGGATGTTGTGGTGGTGGTGTGTGTGGTGTGTGTGTGTGTGTGTGTGTGTGTGTGAGTGTGAGTTGTGTGTGTGTGTGTTTCGTGGGTGTGTGTGGGTGTGTGGTCATGCGTGCTGTTTGTTGTGTACGTATGTGGTGTTGTATGTTGTGTTATCTGATGTGTGTATTGGTGTGTCCATTGTGGGCGATGTGTGTATGCCCGGTGGTGTGTGTGTGTGTGTGTGTGTGTGTGTGCAGACAATGTTGTGTGCGTGTGCTGTGTGTCGTGTGTGAGAGAGAGAGAGGAGATACATAAATTTTTGACTTAAAACATGGTCTTCGTGGACTACGTGGGTCACACTTAATAATAGATACAGTAATATACATACTTACATAACCAATATAATACAACCCAAACATAATGAAAACTTTCTAACAGTCCAAACCCCACGCTCCCCCCCATGTATCAAATGTCACCATTAACTCGATGAAATAAGTTGAAGTCCACGAGTGAATGAAATCAACTAAGTAAGTAACAACGTAAATGGTTCTTAAAATGAAAGGCCGGAAATCAATTGTTGTATGAATGATGAAATATATTTTTTAGAGTCGCTTAAAGACGATGAAGGACAGCAACTCTTATCTTCTATCCCGGTAATGAGTGCCCATAAAACCTTTTCAAGCCGGGGTTTCCCCGCACCCTTTGTCTTATGGTCTGTGCAGCAAGACAGGTTTTGGCGGTAAAAAAGGTGGAATTAGACGAGCTGCGAGTATTATCGACTATGGATCTCTTCGTTTCGCTTGATGGAAACCATTAGACTGCTTTCGCGAGGCGCAGGAGATTTCTGTTTTCACTTTAACATGAAAATGGCAGTTTGTAAGAAATTAATGTCAGATACTAGAATACGAAGTTTATAAATTAACGGACTTGGTACTGTTGCTACGGTAGTGAGCATCCGGACACACAATCTGACAGCCTTTTTTTTTTTTTGAGGGAGTAAGGAATCAATGTTTTCTCTTGAAATTTTAACCCACACAAATTACAATTACGATAATTGATGATGACACTACATGACATTATCTACAAACGTCTTATTGGATGGCAAAGGTAAAATAAATTTAAGTCTGTACTATACGATTGATTGGATATTGTTTTAACAAATATCATAATTGCTTGTTTAAAGTTTAAATGTGGTCAATAGTCACCTGAAATTTGGTATATGGCGTTCTTTCTTCTATTTGATATTGATTTTATTGAAATATATTACAATTGCTTCATCTACAAAAGTCCGGATTCCTCTGAACAAACACTGTAAGTTCGTGTTAGCTAGTATTAAGAGACAGTTTATTGCACACTCTAACATTCCTGCTAGTTTGCTGTATTCAACGTTAACGAGTGTCAAAGATTGTTGAGTTTGCGTTTGAATTATATTCATTAGTGTCATCTGACCAAAAGTACATAAGAAAATATATTGGAGGCATTTATGACATCGTTGATGTAAATAAGGAAAAGTAACGGACCTAAAATCGATCCTTGGGGTACGCCGCATTGCAGGTACAGGATTTCTGATTGTTCTGAATTTAGTTCAGTGAACTGCTTTCTGTTTGAAAGATAATCACTGAACCATGCATGCGGCGCACCCCGGATACCATAGAAGTATATTGTGGTTAAGCGTATCGAACGCCTTAGACAAGTCAAAAAATATTCCAATGACGTAACACTTTTCAGCTATTGCACGAGAAATTTGATCATACAGGTCCAAAATTGCCAATTCAGTTGAGTAATGTTTGCGAAATCCGTACTGGTTTTTACAGAGTAGATTTTGTTCATTTAAAAAGTGATATACTTGATTATGTACAATTCTTTCCAGAAGTTTTGAGATACTGTTCACACCTATACAGTGCGTCTCAAAAAAAACTTTACACTTCTAAAATGGCCCCCAAATAAAAAATTATTTCGAACTTTTGAAAAATTTATATATATATGGAAAGCTTAACATCTCTTCTTTCATATGACACCAGAAAGTCGGAAATTGTGTAATGCTTGATTGAGCATTGCGACCTTTTGTAAAGGACATGAAAATTAGGTTGCGCAGGAATTGGCTATCCATTGTCACTGAAAGATAAAAGCTCTCTTTGATTATGTGTGCAGCTGGGGATAGGGACATGTAAATTAAAGATCTTACTGACTGAAAACATGAAAAACTACCTTAAGTGGGTGAAGGGGTATGGGGTAATGGGGTGTGGAGGTGGTGGGGTGTGGGTGTGGCGTGGATGGGAATAGGGGTTGTGCATGGGGGGAGGTGGTGAGTTAGAATTACCTAAACCCACCACCCTACCATCTCCTCCACCCCACCACCCCATACCATCCCTACACCCCACATCCACACTACCCCCACCCCACCCCACTTCCCCTTCACCCCAATACGGTAGTCTTTCATGTTTTCAGTCAGTAAGATTTTTAATTTACATGTCCCAATCCCCAGCTGCACACATAACCAAAGAGAGCTTGTATCTTTCATTACAATGGATAGCCAATTCCTGCGCAACCTAATTTTCATGTCCTTTACAAAAGGTGGCAGTGCTCACTCAAGCATGAAACAATTTCAGACTTTTTGGTGTCATATGAAAGAAGAGACGTTAAGCTTTCCATATATTATTTTTTTTCCAAAAATTCGAAATATTTTTTATTTGTGGGCCATTTCAAAAGTGTAAAGTTTTTTTTGAGACACACTGTACACCCGCTGGACTCAATAGGACTGCTAACAATAAGTATTAAAGATTACTGCTCTTAAATTCTTTACTTGTAACTTCTACGTTTACTTAAGTGTGTTTATATAGGAATGTTTTTCAATTTGCTAACCAGTCGTCAGATGATCGCTTAACGCGTGAAACTCCGAGTAACGACAAGGAGAGTCTGTGTAGTCTTATATGTATTCTACGTTCTACTTCTACAGTATTGAGCACTCTACATTAAGATAGACAGATACAACCATATATATATATACATATATATATATATATATATATATATATATATATATATATGTGTGTGTGTGTGTATGTATACAGCATCAATACTTAACGATGATATATAAATTAAGATAATCACATCATTTTGGTAATGTCTCATGGAAATCGTTGTTGCTCAACCAAATTCTATCACGGTAATTGATATTGTAATTCAACTCATAGGCCTATATACAATCAGCCCCAAGAGACCCGTGCACTAACAGCTGCTCTTGCGGCTAACATAAATTAGTTTTCACATGCACAATTGCGACTAGCCATATAGAAGCGGGAATTGCCACTTCTATTATGTGCTTTGTTTCTGGAACAGCTGTCTATTTATTGCGGTTTTTGTTTTCACCGTCATTCGTGTTTATGCCAATGTTTTACATATTAGTAATAATACTCTTACCTGTCCACCACAGGTTTTTTTCTATAGTTTTAAGGGCACGGCTTGCATTCTAGCTATAGCTTCAAAATTTTGGTGAATGTTGTTCAAATATTTCGTCAAATAGAACAAACAAGTTAAACTATTTCATATTCATGTATTTTGTGCCGATTTTGTGGTGGCTGAGTCATACATATTTTAGTATTCAGTCATTTCTTTCTGTACACTACTCTCTTTCATTTGTGGTATTGTAAGTTACTATATTGTGCAATCCAGAAGCGAATGGAGAGCGGCTCTCCACCTATGATAATGTGAAATATAATTCAAACCCACAGGCGGGATAGGTTTCCGGTCGCCTAATCGTTTATATAACCAGCCCTTCCACAGAACATACAGAAATATGGTGGGAATACTGTATACTTACAAGAATAGAGTTTGCAGTCACGCAGGGGCGGTGACAGTGGAACGGAGGCAGGGGCGGCCGCCCCATCGTTTTCAAACTACATGACTGTATAATGGAAATCAGGGGTTAGTGGTGTTTTGCAAGCAGATGCCTTATTAGTACAGGCATGCCCTTTTAAACTTGTAAAATATTAATTTATAGATTTTTAAAGCAAATATTGATTTCACAGACTCCCTTGTTTTATGCAGCTGGTCGTGTTTTCACATTTTGAATCATGATGACTTGTTCCTTTTAAATTATTCTCAAGACCTTGACTTAAAATAGTGTTCACTGATTTTGTCCTTCCTGAATAATAATTGTGATGATAATAATAATAATAATAAATTGAATTGTTATAGCCCCGTGTATTTCATGTATTTCAATATTTCTCTGGAAATTTTTGGCCCCCTCCCCCTAAGATTTTCCGTCAAAGACACACTGAGGCACCGTCGCATTTATTTGTTGTTTGGCCTTGCTTTGGCCGTGGAACAGGTTCCCGGCCGACAGGTTTTACATACCTACGGGGGGCACGGGGGACACCTTTTGAAACAGACTTATCAGCGGTTAGTCACATATGTTAATCAAATTTCAAACTCATACTTGTTATTAAAAACTTATGTTTATTGAATAATTTGGTCTGAATTTTTACTTCAATTGGCAGCGCTGGTTTGTGCAACAAGTGTATTCTGGCACAGTCCCAATTTATTTATCGGGGCAGAGACGCCACGTCTGGTTCAGAACCTTTTTTTTTAATATTTCACGAAATGTCCACATGAGGACATGAGGTAACGTTACTCTTATCGAGAGTACTGTAGTGAGTTGAAATTCAGATATTTCGCCGCTTAGAAAATCGTACTCTTGTTGGCCGTTTCATAAATCTCAATAATGTATTTCAAATCTTTGACGGATATATGTGCCCATCGTTGATTGGATTCTTTGCTTATTAAAATGTTTCGGAATATGAATGAGCCTGATCAGTTACTTTGTCACGGACGGACATTTAACAAATTCTGAAAGTTTACAGGCTTGTAAAAATTAAGTAGTGAAATGTGTCAAGCTTGTGTATGGTTCTTTGGTAAGAGTGTCACTGAAAGTCTTAAATATTTATAGAATTTCCTTGCCATGGTTACCTACGACAGAAAGAATCCATTAAATATTCGATGTCACGGACGGACAGGATAGAAATGGGTTTCTACACTTATCAGTGATATCTTTTGTCATTTCTATCTAAACGAAACAATGCTGACAATTTTTTTAGTGCCGATGTTGTCTAATTAGTTGACTTCCCTGACATAATAATTTCAAAGCAATCTGTAACTTTTGATAGAGGGACGAAAAGTTTTGTAACTGACGGACATTTTCAGTGTCACGGACGGACATTTGGCGTCACGGACGGACATTTTGTGTTACGGATGGGCGTTATCCCAAAACCGATATTACAGTCCAGCTTCTAGTATTTATATCACTAATAAACTTGAAAAGATGAAAAAACTAGAAATTTGGTGTGCCTATAGGACACAGATGCCCCCGATTAACGCGATCAGTAAGCTTTTCTTATTGAGCATATGGAAACCATTTTGCATGAGCTGTGACCTTTGACATTTGAGTGGCAGACTCCAACTTGAACTTGACTTGTATTTTAGTGTCACCTACCTACATACCATTTTTTAATTCTGTCAAATATTTATTAAGTTATCATCTGGAAACCAATTCGCATACATAATGAGCTGTGACCTTTGACCCTTGACTTGCAGACTACAAATTCAAACTTGACCTGTATTTTAGTGTCAGCTACCTACATACCAAAAATTTTTAAATTCCGTCGAATATTTATTAAGTTATCATCCGGAAACCAATCTGCATATAAAATGAACTGTGACCTTTGACCTTTGACTTGCGGACTCCGAATTTGAACTTAGCCTGTTTTTTTAGTGCGATCTACCTACACACCAAAAATATTTAAAATCCGTAAAACATTCTTTAAGTTATCATGCGGAAACCAATTACATGTAGGGGATGGAAGGAAGGACAGATGGACAGGTGCAACGCTTTTAGAGCCCCCTCAAGATCTCGTCCGCGGAGGCATAAAAATAAGCGTGTGTGAGTGTGTGTTGGGGGAGGAGGTTATGTGGGGGTATATTTATGAATTACAATATCATTTATTGGATTTATGTGATGAAATATCTCCCCAAACTGATTAAACACATGTACAAAATCACTGAATTAGAAATCCCCTACACGTACCATTGCAGTAATATGTACTTGTCCGTCCGTGTCAAAATTTTGTCCATCCGTGACAATTTTCAAATTCATATTTAGTATATGAATATTTAATTGATCTTGGTTTCATACATACACATTACAGGTCTTTCGTTAGTGAGATAGCTCAGCATGTTTTTCATTTAACTTTATTGCTCCAGCAATAGAACAAAAAACTTTTACACTTTCTTTCTGTCACGGACGGACAAATTTGCATAAACACGAATATAACAATGCGGTATGACCATTCTTGTATAAATATTTCACAATATTTTTCTGCTTTTTAGCGGACTGGTGTTTCATCTATAATCACTTGCAAATAAAACTCAAGACAATCCAATGATTGTTAAAATAGGACCAAATATTTCTCAAAAATGCGTCCGTGACTGCAGTTTTCAACACCCCTATTCAAAAGTGAGTCATTCCAGTCGCTTTTTGGACCTTACCAAATAAACAAATATGGATTTTAGTAACTTAAAATATCAATGAAAGATCTGACAGTGATTACATCATAAGAATATAAAAATGAAATTTTACCCCAATGCTCACTTTAACCGATCAGGCTCAAATTTAGATATTTCTTTTGTGACATATTTTGTAATGCTCGATGCTTACCCCACTTACTCTACTCATCCCAGTGCTTAAATGGTTAAATGGTTAAAGTGACTAAAATATGATTATGAAACTTGCTCGTCTGGTCGGGCAAATTTAGGATTCCCTTTTGCTTTTCATTGTAAACAAAAACATTACAAGTAGACCGATTTATTTTGAACCAGAATGTATTACAGAATGAGTTTACTGAGACAATTTTTTCTTTTCCCCTTTCCCCCAAAGAAATTATTTTCGCTTTCAAATTCGCTCTCTCGCTGCGCTCGCTCACATGATTGCCTCCCTAATTTACTTGAAACCTGCAGTATTGTAGGCAATATTGTAAATACATGCACTCTTCAAAATTAATCAATTGAGGTAGAAATTCTTCCTCCAAAATTACCCGTTAAATTGTGCGCCTGTGTGCATTCCTGTAAAATTGAATTTCAAATCGGATAGAGGGATGTATAAATTATTTCGAATTATTTTTATATAATAGACCATAAACATTTTTTTTTGGGGGGGGGATTCAAATTTTCCTAAACTTATTACCTTTTAGCTACTTACAAACATCTTCCTGTAAACTAAAATATAAATTTTCAGTACCCTTAGTAAACCGTAGGGGCACTGCATAATTCGATTTGTGCTCATATCGCAGCAAATATAATTTCGAATTATTTTGAAAGAATACATCACAAACGGCATATTTTCTACTCAGATTTTAAATTTTCCTGAACCGCTCGCTCGCGGAATTACCTTTTAGCCACTTATGACGTACAGGTATATACAAACATCTTCTTGTAAAATAAAATATACGTTTTTCAGTACCCTTAATATACCGTAGGGGCACTGCATAATTCGATTTGTGCTCACATCGCAGCAAATATTATTTCGGATTACATGTATTTTGAAAGAATACATCACAAACAGCGTTTTTTTTTCTTCTCAGATTCTCATTTTTTTCCAAACCACTCGCTTGCTACGCTCGCTCGCGGAATTGCTTTAAACAATCAGGAAATACATGTGAAAATGAAAACGGTTGGTTTACAAAATTATTGAAAATGGTTCATTTGTAAAGGTAGAGTTGGTGGTTTAGAGTCTTGGATCAGCGCCTTTAGGCACTCTCTCACGACTTTACTTTGCAAAACGAACATTGCCAAAAAAAAAACACAAAAACGCACAGTATGTTATACGCCTACCATGCGCTTGGCGTACAATTTTGGGTGAGCGGCTGGGGGCCCCCTCAATGAGTTGACCCACGGTACGCCACTGGTTGACCCATACTGTTTAGAGTTTGGACACCGATGTTAAATGATTTGATACACGCGACGTTAAGCTAACATGCTTAGAAAGTGGAAGCAAGAATGCGTTTAGAAAGTATGTGCTCGCTCAACACAGTTTTTACAGTGTAGAAGTAGTAGTAGTAGTAGTAGTAGTAGTAGTAGTAGTAGTAGTAGTAGCAGCAGTAGTCCTCGTTGTCGTCGTCGTCGTCGTCGTCGCAGCAGCAAAGTAGTACAGTATAGTAGTTGAAGTAGTAGTAGTATTAGTAAAAGAAGTATAGTAGTCATCAACCCGTATTGCATGGAACCATTTGAACCAGGTATTCACATTTACGCGATTAGAACCTGTAACCACATAAAAATTCCCGTATTTGGGTGTGGTTTTAGAAACCGAAAGTTATTGGAAAATGGGTGAGAAGGGTGGCATAAACATACATAAATTGGAAATGAGTCACTTTTCATTACATCTGGTCTCCTTGTGATCAACTCTTCAGTATACTTTCTGTCGTCGATTACACAAAAGGTATACCCCGGCCCCTCCACAACGTTATTGTAAGTACATTTGTCTGTGTGTGTGTGTGTGTGTGTGTGTGTGTGTGTGTGTGTGTGTGTGTGTGTGTGTGTGTGTGTGTGTGTGTGTGTGTGTGTGTGTGTGTGTGTGTGTGTGTGTGTGTGTGTGTGTGTACTCTTACAATAGCTACATTTTGGGGGTAAAAACATGTAAAAATCAACATTGTGGGAGTAATTTGCAGTTTGAGGGTACCCCACAAGAAAGTAGGGTAATATACGTATAAAACGACTCTCTGGGTGCATTGAAGCAAAAATTAGAGAAACTCCCAGAATGTTAATTGTATATTATGAGTGTTGTGTGTAATTTGTGTGTTTGAAATAGGTACAGGAGTTCATTGTGGGGGTACAATTTACATAAATATGTAGGATTAGACATTGTGGCCGTATATGCATTGTGGGGGTAAGAAATTAACCCTCACAATGTCAGATTATACTTTCTATTTCTCCCACACGCAATACCCCACAATGTACCTATTGTCGGTATGTGTGTGTGTGTGTGTGTGTGTGTGTGTGTGTGTGTGTGTGTGTGCGCGCGCGCGCGCGCTTGTGTATTATGTGTTGACACGTCTGTGTACATAAGCTTACATTATGCATTCAGACGTGTCTGTATCATTGAACTGTCACGTCCTCAAGACCTCAACTTGGGGTGAAAGTATTCTAGATTCAAGCAAACTGTGCAAGGATTCTACTGTGAATTTTTTTAGTCAAATTTGACTCATTCTAAAGTAACGCCCATCAGTGTATGCCTTGTGACAGACAAATCTGTTGTTTAGCTTTCTATAGGATCCATTTATATCGGAGCTCGAGAGAAACAAGACGCTAGGTATATTTACGCTTAATTTGGCTTAAGTAAACAAATTCAAAATAAATGCTTCCAGCCAGGAGAAGCACTGCAGCTGGTGTATATAATGGTATATCTTTCAACCAGTTTGGTTCGAGAGGCATTTTTTATTTCTCCCAATTATGTCACTGCCCTTAAAATAAGAACATGCACAATTGTCAATTTTTCGGCGCGCTTTGCACGTAAAGTTATATTCTGCAAATTGGCGTACAAACCTCGCCAAAATTTTGTGACATTATTTTTATGTTTGTCCTCTCCCCCTCATCCGGAATGGGGATTGACGCCCCTGCTATACAAGTATACTCTTCTTTCAAAAGTTCGCGAACCGTGCAGGACAAAAATCAGTAAATCGCAGTATTATTATTATTATACCGTCGCGCGGAACTGGTTGGCAAGAAAAGGATTTTTCTCGTTTGTTACAGCTGACGAGCTTGAAAAATACCACAGATCTTTGCTGTTAGGTCCTCTTTACGAATGTACTTCCGTGTTTTGGGTACAGGGCGTACTTCTCCAATACACATGCTGTATCACAGTGTTTAACAAACTTTCCAATTCAAAGAAATATATAAAGACCATAATTATGGTGTCAATTGTGTCCCGACATCAGCCACCACCCGGACAATTCCCCCTGATTGACTACCCCGGCCCTGGGACACCAGCTACCCCCGGTCAACTACCACCGGAGATCTACAACTCCCCCCCCCCCAACAAGAACAATTACCCTTCTTGGACAGTTACCCTTCCCCACACATGAGGACAACGCTATACTTTTGTGTACAAAGTAATGAGTGGTTGTTTTAATGCAGTCGTGGCACAAGAATGTGCTCTGAAATTCACCTTTCTAAACAAAATTATACTGAAATATTGCTCCAAATAGATAGTTTACCAATGACTTCAACATTTAACTTTAAAATGAAGGACTCATCACTTCATTCTCATTTTTTAACTTTCCAACATTTCTGTCCAGTCCTGTTTTGGCGGGACTGGATCATTCAATCCACACAGTTGCAGTACAAACTTTGTTTGTTTTTTCCAGTGTTGGGCGTATGTGATCCGTACAGCTCTGCTCAGGACCACATACGTAGTAGGTATGCCCTTCTCCCTGGTAATTGTTCCATTGGGATCATGGGAGTAAATCCGGTCTGAGGAGTGGGGGGATGATCGATGAAATTTCCAAATTTTTGGGGACACCCAAAAATCAAGGGCTATTTCTTGAAAAGGGACACCTAGCACGTGCAAAAATTCCACTATCTCTACCCTTAAATTGGCATATAGCTTTTATTGTGATTACATTTTAGACCTTTCACGTAATGTGTTTCTCGATCTTTTGCTGTAATATAAAAACAGTAAATACCATAGCATTACATTTTGCAGGTGGGTTTTTCATGGCCTATATCAATGTACGAGCGAACGAAGCGAGCGACTAGGACCTTGGAGAATGCATATCTTATAAAAAAAGGGGGGAAATGTTTCTGAAATGTCTCGAATTCAGAGACTGAAAAGACCCTTCAAACATATGCGAGCGATCGTAGCGAACGAGCCTGAGAAAAATTAAAGTAAGTTGCTCTAACTCGTTTCAAATTCGGGTCACAAATTAAAGAGGAAAAGGAGGCATTTTAAGAACCAGTATCACTAAGGCTACGGTCACAAATAAAAGCGGCGACCGCCCGATTTATAGCCTTCTCGGTCGCCGCCGGAATTTAGGCATCGCCCAGCGATTCTTGGAGCATGTTGAGCGGGCTGTAAAGCCCTAGCGATGCTCGGGCGGCGCCCTGTCAATTTCCTGTCGGTCACCGATCGATTTAAGTCCACACTTGGTCATGACCGCCTTGCCCTTCCCCTTGCCCTTTTCAGATGTCCCAACTTTTTCTTCCCCCTCAGTACCCTCGGGTTTTCCTGTTCACTTTTGGCATATTGCTGAAATAACAGCTACAGGAATAAATACAGCCTACTTGAAATTTACGTTCGAAATATGGCTGTTGTCTCATGTGAAATGCGCAAAGCGTTGCTTTAAATAACAAGCGGTGGCCGGACATACGCCGGATTAATCGAGCAGGCGCCGTCCAGACGCTGACCGATTTTGAACTCACCGCCCAGTGACCGACCGATTGCCTAACAGTGACTGGGCGGCGACCGCTCGGCAGCCTTTTATTAAGCAGCTTCGAAAAGTAGATTATTCGGCGTAAATAATCGGTAATCGATTGATATGCGTCGTAAGACTGACAACAACAACAACAAGTAACATATTTAACATAAATCGTTCGACGATGATTGCTTGATTAGGTCGATGCCGGACACCGGGCATGTTTTGGGCGGAAGCGCCCGGTGACCGCCCGGACACCGGGCGTGTTTTGGGCGGTGAGTAAAATCGAGCAGGCGCCGCTAGAATTTTAACTGCGCGCTAAAACTTCAGCGGCGACCCACCGATGCCCCCAAAACCAGCAGTGCCTGGGCGGCTACCGCTCGGTGACCGGGCGAAATTGGCTAAAAACTCGCCGCCCGGTCGCCGAGCAGGCCAATTTTTGTATTTGTGACCATAGCCTTAACAAAAGGCGGTAGCGGCAGGTAAATTAGAACAGGTGCATAATGTGAAAAAAGGCCGTCGTCACAGGAGAGGCTTATCAGAGGTGGAAAAATTGACTTGAACATGAATGAGAGATATTAAACCGGAAAGTATCTTTAGCATTCAAAAAAATATATAAATGTTAGTAATAATTGAATAAACACAGAAATACTTATTGAAAAGTGGAGGTATATTTCTACAGATCACCCCCCCCTTCCCGAAAAGTGGTGGGATGTATCCCCCAATCCCCCTCCTCCCAATTTACGACAGTGTTCTTTAATTCGGGCAGTTGAGATTGCTAGTCTCTGTCTTCCAGGATAATACTACACTCTAAAACCAACGTTTAAAAAAATATAAGTTAAAAGTCGGGGGCAGTTGGTTGGGGGTGATCTTCCGGGGGCAGTTGGTTTGGGGATAATCTTCCGGGGGTAGTTGGTTGGGGGTAATTGTCATTGGGAGTTGGTTGGGGGATAATGTTCCGGAGCCAGTCGGTTGGGGGGGGGGGGGTAATCGTCAGGGGGTAGTTCCGGAGGTAGTTGTTTGGGGAGTAATTATCGAGGAGGTTGTTTCGGGGATAGTTGTTGTCCAGAGGGTAGTTGTCCTGTTGAAACGCTGTCTCTGGTGTGGCGTAAGGATAAAGTCCTGAAAAATTGCACTTCGAAACATCACCAAATGCTTTATCTTTCCCATTTCTTCCTGTAGACTGCAGTGTTAGAATAAGCCATCCGATTGATGTTTATTAATGCATTGCGATATTCAGGATATCTTTATAGTGACAACACAGGCCCTATACAAGGGGGCCCAGAAAGAATGCTACACTTGCCATCGTTAATTTCTTCAACATCATCCACAAAAAGTTATTGGTGAATATTTCATGGGTAAGAACATTTTTTTCCAACAAAATGATACCATGATCATTGATTTTGATTAAGGTGTTTGGATCTTAGGGCTATTTTTCTGAGGCAATGTAATTTCCTAAATTTGCTATTTTTCAACTTCAGCGATCATCAGAACATCGAAATATTCTCACGTAGTGACGTGCCATAGAATGAGCAAGCCGCAATGACAATAGTCTGTAGGGCAAGGCCATTTATCGTGATTTTCCGTAGTCCCATCAGTGGTATTTAACAAATTCCTAATGATGATTATTTAAATATTACTAAACCCGTAAATTGGGTTTGTTCTCCTCATACCATGTGCGCGTTTTTGAGAAAATCAATTAATTACGACGGTTATTTATAACTAGCGGGACCCGTGGAAATTCCACGGGTCCTAGCGGGTGAGGTTTGTGTTGAATGGACATTATTTTGGAGATTAATAGTACATGTAATTGCCCTCATTAAATGTGTATGATTGGTCCCTTGCAGTACATTCTGGAATTTTTCTTAAAGCCCAAGT
>JZLH01S0358474.1:0-13458 GCA_001188425.1 Eucidaris tribuloides
AAAAAATTGTACTTCAAAATGATCATTTCACTTTAAAAGAGTGAAAATCCAGTGTAACCTTCTCCTGACCTTGTCTATTTCCTTGCATAGACTACTGTGTTACAGGTCTGGCTAAATTATACTCGGGAGGAGTACAAATTTGTTTATTCATGCATACCATGCCAGTGGCACCATAATATTCCAAACTTTTGTATGCTAGGACTTTTTTGTCCATATGAGCACTACTATCAGGGAGTTGTTATGTAGCTCAGATATAAGATTGACAGGTTTTTTAGTTGAAGTTCCACAATGTTTAGCCAAGGTATACTTTTGGTACATGGTAAAATTCTTTGCAGTTATTTTGTTGATACACCTATATGATCTATCAATGCCCTGAAAATTGCTTGGTCTGTAACCCTCCCATTTTTGATAAATTTACTCAAAATGTAAAATCTCGGGGGGGGGGGGGGTGGACCCCAAGATTAGATTTCCCAAAGGTACACCGCTAGATGGTCTCCTTTAATTTAAACAGTTTTTTTTTCTGATGTCTGGGGTGACTATTGAATACTTTGTGAAAGATTGACAAAAATTTTGTCTGATCGACCAAAACTATACTTGGGCTTCAAGACAGATATTTTGTTATGTACATGATGTTTATGTGCGAACTGCAAGCTTAGTTTGCCAAGTGCTTTGTAAAAAGTTATCAGTTAATTGTTTTATGATCCAGATATATATTCAGGCAGTAGTAACCTTTAGGTGCAGCCATGTAGAAGAACTTATTGTCTGTCCTTAGAAATGTAATAACCTTGGCTTTGGTCTAGCTGCTGTATTTTTATTGTTATGTTTGGGAGTGTGTGAATATTTGAAAGTCACTTTCATACATGATCTTTTATGAGTAGCTTTGAAAGCAAAAACCACACATACCATTTCAGATTCTAACCATCAATCAAAGAATTAAACCAATCACTTACAAACAAACTTTTATCAAATCTTGATTCCTAACAAGATGGCCAATTTCTCTGGAATCTGTGGCATTGTTATAACATGCTCTGCTCACTTGGCATCAAGATTTCTGTGTATGTTTTACTTTTATGCAAGGAAGTAAAGACTTGCAACAAGACTACTAGAGCTGACTCATCTTGAGGAGTGACCTCATCCAGTACATGTGCTGTACTGCATCACAAATATTCAATGTCATGTAGCTGTGATCAATGTATTTGAGCCTGCTTTGCAAGCAATTGAAAATGTAGCGTGTAGGGGCCTACATTGTATACTTCCTCTCACATTATTTCACCTTTCTTATATTATGGAAAATTGTATTCATTAAATGTATTCCATACATCATAGTAGTTTCACATTGAGCTGTTTATGCTTGCAATATCTGTAACTTTGAACATACATTGAGTAAGAGAGTGATTGAGTAAATTAGGTGTTTTTTTTTGGGGGGGGGGACAGGGTGAGTGTGAGTGGAGGGTGCAGGGCAGCTGTGACAGCAAGGGCAAGATTTGGATGGGTGAAGTTTAGGGAATTCGGAGAGTTGTTATATGGGAAAAGGTTTCCTCTGAAGATGAAAGGATTAGTTTATAGGAATTGTGTGAGATCGGCGATGTTGTATGGGAGTGAGACGTGGTGTTTGAGTGAAAGTGGGATGGGGATTCTGAGAAGGACTGAGAAAGCAATGGTGAGAGCGATGTGTGGTGTGAAGCTGATGGACAGGAAGAAGACTGAGGTTTTGATGCAGATGTTGGGTTTGGAAGAGATGGTGGGTCAGATGGCGAAGGCGAACGGAGTACGGTGGTATGGACATGTGTTGAGGAGGGATGTTGATCATGTTTTGAGAAGGGCGCTTGAGTTTGAGGTGGCTGGTCAGAGGGGAAGAGGGCGACCGAAGAAGACATGGAAGAAGCAGGTGGTGGAGGAGAGTAGGGGGGTCGGGTTGAGGGAGGAGGATGCGCCGAATGGGGTAAAGTGGACGAGAGGGGTGACCGCGGTGAAGGTAGATTTCTGATGAGTGCGGTGAATCCGGCCACCCCCAGTAGCCGGGACTAAACCGGAATTAAAAACCCTGGATTACTACTACTACTACTTTTTAAATGTTAGAAACTATGATTATTTATACCCAGTGCATGATTGGGGGGGGGGTGGGGTGGGGGGGGGTGGGGCGACGTTGGGCCAAGGTCCTTTGGGGACTCAGAATTTTGTATTATTCATAACACTCTTCAAATCATTTTGCACCATAGGAATCACCCCACCCCTATCATTTAGGACCTATAAATATTGCCTTATTTGATATTTGCACTTAACAGACTGGCGGAAGGATCTAAAACATCACAGTCATTCGATTTCATGTGAAAAAGACCAATTATTCAAGTATGAGGTATTTTAGGGCTAAGGCCCTTCAGCCAGGAATGCATGCTAGGGCTCTTCTGCCAGCCATAAGATGAAGTACAGATCCCACTTACGCGGGGGGGGGGGCACTCGACTTACAAAGCGATACTTATGTGCCGCACCGAAATAAAAAATTGGGGGCTCTGGAACGGGCTTGAGTGAAAAATGGGGGTCTCTGGAACTGGAGCTAAGGCTTCAGAAAACCTCAAAATGCTATGCTCTGGAACTGCATAGCGGCGAATTTACAGCGCACCAACGGCGCGCCGTGCTGAAAAGGCAATGCTCTGGCGCGGCTGAGCGAAAAATTAGAAGCGAAACGGCATATTTGGGGGTCTCTGGAACTGGAAAAATCAAAATTTTTCTGTGACTTCTGAAATTGAGATGCTCTGGAACGGAAATTTGGACTGAAAATGGGGGTCTCAACCGCGGCACATACGTATCACACAATTATATTAAGTGCCCCCCCCCCCGGGCCCACTTACAACATGCTTACATGTGGGGGGGAGACCCTGAGGAAACGCAAAGCCAAAAATCCAATCACTCTGGGTGTCTCTTGCCTACATGTACAACTACATTGTACCTTTGCTTTCTAGTCTACTACGCCTATGGCATAATCATCAGAACATAGATCTTGATTTTATTGCATGTATCTGTTTAGACAGCAGATTGGAATACATTATGTTGTTAAAATAGATAGACTTGGCTGTGTGCATTATCATAGTATGATTAACAGTCTGAAGTACACTGTTCAATGTTCAGTTGATATTAGAAAATACAAACATAGAAAGTAGGGAGTCACAACTCACATGATTTGACGTAATGAATTTTATTATTGTAATCAATCATATGGTGACACTGCTAATTTCTGCAACTACATATAGGCCTATGTAGTGTATGCATCTTTTCAGCATTTGAAGCACCACGTTTTCTCAGTTCACTGCCCAGACATACCATAGCCTCTATTTTTTTTTTTTTTTAGGGTAGGGGGGGGGGTGGGCTGGCTGATCAATGGGCTTTTGAAAGAACAAATATTGACACCATTGCATTGTACAGAAATATTTATTTATACGTAGCATTTTATTTGGCCTACATGTATTTTTACACATTACATGTAACATATATTTCTGTGTAGATGAGTCTTTTCTCAAAATGTAAAAGACAAAAAAGTTGACAGTTTCTAACTTTCTACTGGCATTTTACCCACCAGAGTTAACAGTTTTGAAAGGTTCCAGATGAGAGGGAAAAATGTTTCCTAGCTTTTGTAGACCAAAGGGTAAAACCCTAGATGTATTTTTTTAAATTCATACATATAGGCCTACCTATTATCTACACAATATCACCCATCAGATAGTTCCTTGTGCTCACTGCATCGACAGATCTGTGACTCCAGAGTAGTGAAAAAAGCACAAGACATGTATCTCTGTCATAAATTGTTGGGTATGCATGCTACAAACAATTTTATTGGCCTTGAGGACATTATTGCCTGTGTCTTATCAAGGAAGACGTATCGTTGCCTTGTCTTGTTGTACAATTTACATTTCTTCAACATTATACACTTTTGTGTAATTGTACCTATATATAGTATATATATAATTTGTCACATGATTCATCAGTTTGGTCACCCAATATTTATGTGTGACATGCTGACAAAAGTTGGTTGACCTTTGCCTTACATTATCACAATGCTCTTTTCCCTGTGGGGAAACCAGAAATATGTATATTTGGCAGAATGCCAATTCCCCTGGGGTGTCCATGGTCAGACTCAGTTGACTATAATATGCAGCCATTCAAGTATGAAAGTCACATTGACGTAATAGATCAGAGTACATCATGTGATTTTGTTTACAATTGTGCAACCCACGTTCGTTCCTTCGAACACACAGGCACATAAATACTATCAGTCAGCGTGCAAGTGAAATAGTTTAGTGTGGACTTTGATACAACGGTAGTTACTGGTACATTTCCTGAACAGATAAAGCGATAAAAATCATTTATATCTATTTGCTGTAGTTCTTATCTATAGTATAATCACCAAGAGTAGAGTGGACAGTGGTGTTAATCCTGAAATACTGCAGTTACTGTAACTTACAGTTTTGTTATCATCAGTAGGGTAAGAGCCAAGAGGTGAGTGAATTGCATGCTGTTGGTTATTTGTGGTTTTTCTATACACCTGTACATGTGATTGTACTGTGCATTAATAAAAGTGTTTTTTCTCCACATCTCAATGTTGATTAGACTGTTCATAGCTATCAGGAAAGTATTGAACTTGCATATTTATACATGTCTCTATGCATTATATTTTTTATGTTCATATATTTTCATGATTTTCTGTTGAGACAAGGAATTCATGAGAGTTTATTTCTGCAGTTGTATTGCTTTTTCATTCACTGTTGTAGGTATATTTCAGAAAGTGACAATTTTTGCAGAACTTTGTTGAGATGCTAAATTCGCAAAAATAAAACTAGGTACCAAGAAAAAATTATTCATAAACAGTAAATGGGTGTAAATACTAGCAATTCTTTTTCATTCCTGTTTCAGCCACTCAAATAATAATTTAAATGTTGCATACATAAGACTGCTAGTATTTTAACTGGGATGTTGACAGTACCAGTGCATGTACTGTGTCTTGTTTCCAGTTTGCGACAAAATAGACTGAACAAGTGAAATATCACACTAGTACATGTAGAATAAGGTATAGTGTACATGTGTAATAGTGAAACAGCAGCATATGTGTTAACAACATCCATTTGTATCTCCAAAAATATTTACAACTTTGTACTGTATGAACTTGAAGTGTCAGCCATCCTTTTCCAAACGTTGTTGATTTTTTTTTTCTGCGCATCAACAGTTGATATAGGAATTATGTACACACAAAAAAAAATAATTGTATCTTGTATTACTGCCAGCATAATTGGGTCTAAAATTAGAGTGGATGTCATATGACCGCACTGTAGTCGTCTGTCAGTCTGAGATTGATTGATTCAGATTCTTCAGAATAGAAATGTGTGGTACATATTTTATTGTTTGATTGAATGCAGTGCTACAAGTAGGCTACATTGCATGTATGTACATGTACTCTGCACTGTAATGTATGATTGATTTTTTATTCTGTAGTACTAAGGCATGAACCAGGGAAAAAAAAAAAAATTCTTTTTGGGGGCTACTTTTCCCATTTCAGTGCTTTCTAGATAATCTTTTGTATTGAACCCTATGGTAATTTTCAGGGGCTCTTTTACGCATTTCCGGGGCTCTTTTGGCCATTTCGGGGGCAAAATCGCCCCGAGCCCCCGTGTATTTTTTTCCCTGCATGAAACTGTTAACATATTGACTATCAATAAAGTATTATTGTGACAGAATCCAGAATTATAGTCAGAACAAAGTATTCATTTTACAGAATGTAAGACTGATATAGTGTATTTTATTGATCGGGTCATTATTTGTGTTCATGAAATGTAGAATAAATGTAACTTGATTAGAACTAAGTTTAACATTGTAAGGGGAAAAATGTTAAGAAAATACTTGTGGATTTGAAAAAAAAAGAAGTTGTTTGACATTTTCATCTTCTGTTTGCTTAAAATAAAGACTGAATTTGATATTATGCAGAAATGTGCATGATGGTAATGTACACATGTATGTACTTCCAAAATAGAAATTGATGTAATCACATTTAAGAAAGATAAGTCCAACATATATCCCCTCTATTGATAAATTTGTTCTGATTATTCTTTTTCAGCTACACAAGGTCATGGGCATGGCCAGTAAAGAAGGTAGCCAGGCGGCTACAAGGCTAGCCAGGGGCAATGTCAAGGCGGGACAGATGTTTGTCCATCAGGATTCCCTCTCCCGTCTCCCAGTCCCTCCACTCCAACAGACTCTCTACAAATACCTGATGCAGGTCCAACCGATTATTAGTCCAGAAGATTATGAAAACACAAAGAAGGTAAAATAAATAGTCATTGACATTATATTTTTATTGACATACTGGTAGATTAAATTCCCAATTACCTGTATTACAATCCCAAACATTTTGTTAAGCTTAAGTTTTATATGTTGTATCCATAGTTAACATATTGGAGATGAGTTAACTTCAATAACACACATCTTCCATAGACCCCAGCCCAAGATATATCATTCTTAGTCTTCAGTGGGTTAAGGAACATATAAAAACAATGTGAAATGCTAGTACAATGCACACTGTATACTTCACAGAAACGTGGGAGGAATGCTAATAATATGGCAATGTAATCAAATATATTATTTGCAAAGTCATTGTACAAGGTCACTCTATATTCAGGATATGAACTCATATATGATAGGATTTTTCCATGAAAATTTGTTAAATAGTGTGGCTGTTTATAACAATAGACTATTGATAGTCTCTGCTCAAGTCTGGGATTCATTTTAAAGTATTACGTGTTTGTTTGATTTTAGAAATGGCAGATGCACTACATTAAAAATAATCAGAGTGTGTGTATTTAATAAAGTTTATTGTTTTAGATAACACTGGATTATGTTTGTGTAGAACAGTGAATCAAAAACACAATTTGAAATAGAAAATATAGGAAAAGGTGTTTGGATACTGTATAACTATGCGATTCACATTTCCTTTGATGTTTTATGCAGTTTTTGCCTTTATACAAATATATGGTGTAATTGTACCTTTATTATTTGTACATACATGTATTACACTTACATACTTCACAAATATCTTGCACAATATTGAAAGTGAAAGTTATATCAATTAAGATTGTAATGAGCATGCAGGAAGACACAAATGCATATTCCTGAAATGGAAATAGTCACTCATGTATGAATGGTGCCAAGATATTCTATTAGGGCATGATTAATGTGTTGCAAGTCCATTGACATACATGTATAACCACTGATTCTAATTGTCACACAGACTAATAAACGCATTATTGGGTGGATATGTCTTGAAAATTGTGAGAAATTTGTAAATAAATTTATGCCTTATACAAAGCAGATATAACTCAACCATGTGTTAAAATTAAAGGTTTTAGTACAGGAAGTGGTGTGTGACAAATGTAGCATGTCATCAATGAGAAATTTGACTATTGAATTCCTGTCTGTGTAATGTAGCTGTTCAATATGTCTGGTTCATAAGTTTTCTTCAATAAGTCAATTGATATTAAAGTATGGTTTCTAGTGTAGCATTAAACCTGGATAGAGACTTGTACATATAAATAAAACAAGAATATCAATCATTGGTCTTGGTCAAACCTCACAAAAGATTTGGAAGATGGCTTACTTATCTATTTTTGGAGATTATAAGTTGAATGCTAGCATATCTCTGATACATTGTCAATTATTCTGTTTGCTGTTTTACAGATTGTGGATGAGTTTGGTAAACCTGGTGGCATCGGTCAGAACTTGCAAATGGGACTGATAGAGAGGTCCAAGAAATATGAGAACTGGGTGAGTACTAGCGTAGGAAATACACAGGGGCTGAGGGTGATTTAGCACCCAAAATTGATAAAGTAGCCCCATAATATCACAAAACCGCCCTCAATTTTCCTCATAGGATTCAATGTATACCATACTAAAATCACTAAATTGGGCTTTTGAAAGTAGCCCTGAATAATTAGCATTTTATTTCCTGTCCTACATGTTACAAAGTCATCATTCACAATGGACCAAGAATAAGGTTAGGTTATGAGTACATTTTTCAACAAACTTTTTGGTGATTGTGATTGATTCCATGATACCAGCTAAATAAACAGTTCCTTGTGAATAAATGTGTAAGGTCATTATAACAATGAGGATTCATCATAACAATTACTAAGAGTACTTCCTGATTAAGAAGGTCACATACTTTTCCATAGTTCATTGCCATATATGGCTGTAACTTCCTACTGGTTTGCCAAAAATGGGGAAAAACAGATAAAATAATCAGGAAAGGATTTGAGCAATATATCACCTGATTCATTTAAGAAGTTCATTTTCCTGATGCCACAATTATATTGCTTCAAATGTTTTCATAGTGCAACTCAAGGTGACATTGATATACATCACAAGTTTACACTGAGAACATTACAATAAATATGGTTAGCATAGCTACATGAATGGGATATACCAACAAACTAATTTGTTAATTTGCTAATTCAGTGGTAAAACTAGGCCTGTGTTAATCAGGGGCAGATACAGCAATGATTAAAGATTTAAAAAAAAGGGGGAAGGGCTAAATATGAGGAAAGTGCATACAAGAATAAGTAAAATGTAGGGGAAAAATAAAAGGGTGTTGGGTTTTGATGTTACAACACAACCACTAAACCTTATGAAGAGTAAAAAAAATAAAAAGTTACAAGTTTGTAAGCACCATGCGAAATTAGGTCTGCAGTTATTTCACTCTTAACCTCCCATGGCCGTGGGCCAGCCCCGAGCCGCGCCCTTGGCAAATTCATAGCTCATGGTCCGTTTATCATTAAGTTGACCATCTCCAGTTTAAGTGACTGGTGGCTTCGAGTGGCATACCTTGACTTCCGATCACCGGTCATCATCAACGTGTCACCCGGGGTCATCTTCCCCAAACCAGACAGGTCAGAGGTCAGGGGTCATGACACCCAGTTGCGGCAAGCGGCCAAGCTCATCACGGGTATCATGGATTTCAAGTATCTGATTGACACGTAAGTCACTATACAGATTTCTGAAAATTTCTGGATATCCAGATTTTTCTGAAAATATGAAAAATTTCTGGAATGTTTGGTATTTCCGGAAATTTTCTAATGTGCTGATTTTTTTTCACAAAGAGGAAAAGATGTTGTTTAGTGTTAACTTAAGAATTTTGTAATTTTTTTTTAGCAATTCCTTTTGGTTGTGAAGGCAGTGTAACAATTTTGTATTTATTTATTATTATTATTATTTATTTATTTAGTTTTTTTTTTGGGGGGGGTGGGGCCTGTCCAGGCAATTAGCTTAAATTTACTTCATTTGTTCATTGGCCTTAGTCGGTCCAGTCTCTCGCACATGGATTTCAGGAAATTTGGAGTGCTGCCTGTGGCATCTCTGCTGTAAAGGATCTTGGGATATTGAATTTCAACTCATACCACTGTCATCCCATTAGCTCCTGAATCTCAATGTGCAACTTACAAGATCCAGTCTTTGTTGTAACAATTTTCATTTTTCTGAGGTATCAGTGGGCAGATAACCCCTTTTTCAGAAAGGCATCAGAATCAGTATAACCCTGACATGCTTGAATAACTTGCAGGAGGAAATTATATTTCTGATAGAAACTGAAAATTAGTGTAAATTTTAGAACCATCGACTATGACATGACATAAACTGGCCAAGTTCCCAACCTGAAAAAAATTGTTACGAGGATTGTATAAAAATTAATTCATAACCCAGTTAACTAAACTTTAAACAGGGTATGAAAACAGTTTTTTTGTGTAGTGTACTGACCTTTAATTTGTCATTTCACCAATTTTGAGTGTATATTGACCCCAAATTTGGTATATATTGACCTGAATTTGGACTACTGACTTTCTGAATTGTTATACAAGTAAATCAGTATCTGTCAGCATGGTGCAATGTTATGGGTGCACAAACCAAAACAATGAATTCATGTGCAACGTATACCCTATAATAGTCCAGGGGTATCTAATGGCCTATGACCTTTGTTCCAACCCACATTTTATGTACCCATTCATGACCTTTGACCTCATTTTTACTTGCAGTAAATCAGTACCTGTGGATATGATGGGGGGTCAACCTCTGTGCATGGACCAATACCACAAGGTGTTAGCCTCATGTCGAGTGCCAGGTGTGAAGAAGGATGAGGTGGTGACTTTCCCGCCTGATATGCCAGATGCACCCAAGCATATCGTGGTTGCATACAATAATCAGGTAAACTCTTTTTTATTAAAGATTGTGTTCATAATTTGCCCACCCCATAATCAACTTATCAACCAACATAAGCTAAAATCATTTATAATCTAAAGATTCACATTAATCTTTACCTCTGACAAAAGCTTTAGGACTGAAATGTCAGATTTGTGAATATAAGTGCTGAAAACTTCAAACAGAATGCACGCGATGTACTATCAAATTCAGTGAGTGACTTGTCGCTTCCTATTAGCAACAGATTAACTGAGTCCTTTGGACTTGTTATTAGATAATGTTATTACTCAGAGTTCCCAGCCCATCAGGGAAATTGGGGAAAATTATTTTACTTTTTTCCAGTCAGGGAAAAGTCAGGGGAATTTGATAAAAATGCATCAAATCAGGAAAAAGTCAGGGAATTTTGATTGGCCCAAAAATCTAAATACTAATTAGTTTTACATTACAGTGTTTTATATTGCAAATAGTTCACTGCAACAACATAGAAAACATGTGGAACTGGAAATGAGTTAGTTGAAATGATTATCATCGGAATTTTGAGACTTCATCAGGGAAAAAATCAGGGGAATGTTCTGTTTTCTTGAAATGCTGGAACCCCTACTTACACCACATGCAAAATAGAGCCCCAAAATTTGTAGCAGCAACCCAAGTCACATTTTCCAGATTTTGTAATCCAGGATTATGTGTTTCTATGGCACAAATCGTCATTAAGAATCGGTAATGGTGTCACCCTCCAAAAGCGGAGTGCTTGAGAAGGAAAAAGGGTACTAATAACCATAGAGTTCGTAGCACAGCGTAGGGGAAAATAATCCGGGGCGACGGGCTGAATTTAGCCCATGGCCAAACCCCAAAATCCCGCCGAATTCCGCCAACCAATTCTTTGGGGCGACCATTTCCTTTTTGTAGAATCACCCTCATAATTCGATATGAAAAATTTCAAATTTTTGTTTTTATTATGGCATTGAAGAATCAAAAATGAATTAAATTTGCTTTATTAGATGAAGCACCAGCTAAAACATCCAGCATCTTCATTGTGCATTCTTCAAATTCTGATGTGCAACGGAAAAAGTAGCCCGCAGTGGCTAGAAAATAGCCCCTCAAAATCAAAATAGCCCCCAAGGCTCTAAATAAAAATCGCCCTTGAAAATAAAAATCATCTACGCGCCGTCCCACCTGTTTTGTAGCAGTGTTAACGACCCTTCTTGTTCGGGCTGGTTTAGTTCAGTGTCCTCATCTATTTCAATTAAGGATATTTATTTGAGATGGAAACCTGAAGAAAACATCGTCTTTGTGTTGTCACACGGTTTTTCAGCGTCGATGGGTGCTGGGACCCCCTGATGGTAGCCATACAGTCTCAATGACCTGTACTCACTCAGCTGAAAACATCCGTGGGAGTCAACACCCATGCAACGACCGTACCTGGTCGGAGTACTGACAACAAAGGCCAATAGAACACAATGGGGAAGATCTACAAGAAAATGAAGAAGTGAGCAAGAAGCCATAACTATGGAAGTGTGTTCATTATTTTGTGTCGCGTTTTGTTTCCTTTTTGTGTTTATGTCGTTTAAGTGGATGTTTACATAATGAATGATGGCTGCCCAGTTTCATATCAGTTCTAACGGGTATTCGAAGCTATCTCGCAGCTGTTTAATTCACCCTGCTGGAAAATGCTTTGAATGAAGATGTTAAATAAAATTTAATCCTGAGTATCAACACGCAACTTCTTCATATAAAAAATAAACAAAGCAATGTCACTCTCTTTAGGGGGCTATTGTTCTCCTCTTCTACGTGACCATCGAAACTAAAATCATGGAGTAGCTGCTTCTATTATGGAAAGGGAAAAATACCATGCTTTTGAAAGCAAACAGTTTACAGTACAGTCTGCATGCGTGAGCATAGTCAACTAACAATGAAATGTCATAAAGGCTTCCACACTGCTTGACTCAGATTTTAGGTATGTGCTAATAATACCACCCTTATTTGTTTAAGAGGTAAATATTTGAAGCAACTACCCGTCACTGGTTTGCCATCGAACCATTCCGCAGGCACAAAGGTACGAACTAGGAACACCGAAGTGCCTATAGTGTCAAAGGCATAAAATCTAAATCGCGTTAGAGATATGACATTATCCAGGCCCATGCTTTGTACCCAATAACATGCTGTTCTAATGTGTACATTTGGTAAAGTGATGATTGGTTTGTTAGTTGGTTGCTTGGTTGGCTTTTTTGTGGTTTGCTTGGTTGCTTGGTTGCTCTGGTTGCTTGGATTGCTTGGTTGCCTGGTTTGCTGGGTTGCTGGTGCTGGGTTGCTGGTTGCAGGGTTGGTGGGTTTGGTGGTGGGGTGGGGGTGGGGTGGGCTTGGGGTGGGTGGTGTGGTGTTGCTTGCTGTGCTTAGCTTGCTTGCTTGCTTGCTTGGTTACTTGGTTGGTGTGGTTGGTTGGTTGGTTGCTGGGTTGGTTGGTTGGTTGGCTTGGTTGGTTTCATGTCTGACAACTAGTGGTGCCAGCATGTAATCCATTCCTAGACATTCTGCAACAAAGGTTGTACATCCCTGTCAATTGACGAGCACAGTTAACATTTCTAATTTGGTCAAACCATTTGAACTTGTCTTCCTTACTTACAGCTTCCCTGTGACGCTTTGCCTTGCATGATGACTTATTCAAGATTGAGAACCTCTATCAATTTGTAATGTGGACCAAGATATCTCGGTATTTGGCAGTAAAACATGTGTAGGGGGCGACCTTCTTTTCCATGAAGTTTGTACAAAGTTGCATGTGTTTCCGCACACCACGATCTAGAAGGCATTCATGTGACTGTAGTTTGGGGTGGGGTTTCGTGTTGTATCCGATGAATCGCATGCATAATGTGGCTATAGGGAATTAGACAAATCGTAGTCTTCTTGAAACACCCTAAATCTGTCCCTGAGAATCTAAGAACGAAAACCAACAATACATTTGGACTAGCTCTTAATATCTTTCAGGACTGGATATTTAAAAAAAAATAAACAACAGAAAAGTGAGCAAAGAACAACAAATTAAATTTCTTTCGATCTACTGATCATAACATTTATTATATCTGCTAAAGTATTAGAGCCTGTGTATTTGGTTAAACATTTCAAGTCAACTAGTTTTCCGGGTTAAGATAAAAGTACTTAGCTAGCAGGCTTACTAATAACAGGAAAACGTCGCTGATGTTCAAATGCTTTATCCACTAAAGTTACCTGAGAAACGAGAAA
>JZLH01S0358474.1:13483-32570 GCA_001188425.1 Eucidaris tribuloides
AATCGGACTTATCAAACAACATAAAGCTAAAATCATTATAACGAAAAGATTCAACGATTAGAGTGAGTTTAACTCTCAGACAAAAGCGTTTAAGACTGAAAGTATGTCAGCATTTGTGAATATACAGTGCTGAAAAATTCAATACAGAATGCATGGGACCCGAGCAGATGGGCGAACAATTCAGTTGAGTGACCTTGTCGCTTCGGCGCATATGTAGCCAAACAGATTACCTGGAGACTCCTTTGAGTGGGAAGCGTTGAATAATAACAGATAACACAGCAAAGACTTACAGGAAGTCATAATGTTACTTATTGAATACAGAGAACATTCACAGTAAAGTGGACGTAAAAGTCTGTGTTATGGCAAAAGAATCTTTAAGCTAAATTTACAGGTCGAAATATTAAAAGCCTCTGCGGAGAAAGATATTTTAGTCTGTTGTTTCCAGTCAGGCGAAAAGCAGGAGATGGGAATTTGATAAAAATAGCCATTCAAATCAGCGAGAGAAAGTCAGAGGAATTTTGGTAATTGGCCCAAAAATGTAAATACTAATTAGTTTACAGTTACAGTGTTTTATGCATGTGCAAGATAGGTATCAACTGCACAGCAGACATAGAAAACAACGGTGGAGACTGGAAAGTGAGTGTGAAAGTGATTATCATCTGGAATTTTGAACTGTCATCAGGGGAAGAAAATTCAGGATATTGTTTTCTGTGAAATGCTGGGGACCCTGTTACTTAACTCCAATGCAAATACCCAAAATTTGTTAGGGCACACCCAATACATTTTCAGATTTTGTATCAGATTATGTGTTTTCTATCACAAATCGTCAAGGTTGAAGAATGGTAATGGATGTCACCGTCCAAACATTTGAGGAAGGAAAAAGGGTACTGGAATACGGATAGAGTTTTTTGTACCAGCGAGGAAATAATCCAGGGCGACGGGTTGATTTAGCCCATGGCAAATACCCAGAATTCGCCCCCGTAAAGTTCCCCAAAAACCCAATTTTGGGCGCGACCAATTTCCCTTTAAGGAATCCACCCTCATATTCGTATTATAAAAATTTCATATTTTTGTTTTTATT
Source organism: Eucidaris tribuloides (assembly GCA_001188425.1). Classification (NCBI taxonomy): domain Eukaryota; kingdom Metazoa; phylum Echinodermata; class Echinoidea; order Cidaroida; family Cidaridae; genus Eucidaris; species Eucidaris tribuloides. The sequence continues at coordinate 14,565 of JZLH01S0358474.1, forward strand.
AATGCATTTGATCAAAAATGAATTTAATGGGTTGCTTGTTTTATCAGAATTGAAGCACCAGCTAAGACATCCAGCAATCTTCATTGTATTCTCAAATTCTCTGATGTGCAACGAAAAGTAAGCCCCAGTGGCTAGAAAAATAGCCCCACAAAATTCAAAAGTAGCCCCAAGGCTCTAAATAAAAATCAGCGCGCGGTAAAAAATAAAAAACATGAATCCTACCTGCTGTTTGTACAGTGCTTAACGACTTCTTGTCGGTGGTTTAGTTTTCAGTGTCCCTCATTTTCAATTAAGGATAGTTTATTTGAGATGGAAAGCCTGAAGAAAAACATGTCTTTGTGTTGTCACAGTTTTTTCAGCGTTCGATGGTGCTGGACGCTGATGGTAGCCATTATCAGTCTCAATGACCTGTATCCCACTGAAACAGCATCGTGGAGTCGACAACCGCATGCAACGTACCTGTCGCGTATAGCCATGACAACAGGCCATAGAACACCAATGGGGGACAGATCTACAAGAAAATGAAAGAAAGGGAGCCAAAAGCAATATGTAGTGTCAGAGGCATCGATCCGGGGGAAGGTGGGGGGGGGGGGGGTGGGATGGCAATCGCCCAGTCGCCCCACCAATGAAAATATTGGAGGCAAACATATCGATTTGCCCCCTCCCCCAATAATTTTGAAAACTTGAAAAATTCATAATATGCAATGCAAATATATGTTTTAAAAAGCATTGGAAAGCACTATAAAACCAGTAAACATGGCATAAAAATACTATTTAACATACAAAATTGTCAATTTTGCGCGGAAAATTCTGTATTACAATTTGCTGCGCAGAGCGCTCCGAAAATGTTGGACATTTTTCACTTTGCCTCCCCCCCCCCCATCCCAAACATGGATCGACGCCCCTGGTAAGTGTGTTTGTTTATTTTGTGTTGCCATTTTGTTCTCTTCTGTTTAATATCTGTAAGTGAATGTTTAGGTAAGTTATGATGTGCAGTTTCATATCGGTTGTAATTTGTAACTAGCATTCGAGGTCTTTGAGCTGTGAAATTGCACCCTCTTGAAATTGCATTTTAAATGAAGATTGAACAAATCTTTAGATCACATCACCCTACTTCTGCAATAAAACAATTAACAAAGTAATGTCACTCTTTTTATGGACTATTGTTTCCTCTTCTAATGTGACCATGTATTGAATCATGGAGTCTTGCTTCATTTATGAAGGGAATATTTGACTGTGGTGACTGTCTGACATAGTACTGTAGTACAATGTAGTCATAAGGGCTTCCACGTGCTTGAGTCCTATTTTACTATGCTGCTAATAATAACCACTTATTTGTTTAAGAGGGTATAATTTGGAGCAACTCCCCTGATTTGCCATCGAACCATTTTCCGCAGCACAAGGTACAAATAGAACAACCCAGTGCCTATAGTTCAAGGGCATAAATCTAATCTCATCAGAGATATGGCATTATCAAGGCCAGTTTACACAGTAACTGCTGTCATTGTGTGAATTTGTAAAGTGATGATGACTAAATATGTCTATTTCTACATTTTCAAGTAGATTTGTAGAATCTGAAGAATGAACCAACTAGGGCCTATACATTGGACTAGCTTATTTGTGTACTGCAAATATCTTTCAGACCGATATTGAAAAAATATAAAGTTAGCAAAGATCAACATTTAAGTTCCTTTTGTCTACTAGTAACTCTACTGTATCTGCTCATTCATATATTATAGCCCAGTGTACTTGGTTAAACATTTTAGGCAACTATTTTTGGATAAAAAATACTTATAACAGGTTGCTAATAACAGAAAAAAGTTGCTGAGTTCAAACTGCTTATCCACTAAAATGACCTTAGAATGTAAATTGTAAAATATGAGAGGGTCTGATGTTTCAATCTTAGCAGGACCTTTATCAGAGGAAAAAAACTGACTACACCAGACCGGAACAAGCTATTGAATACAGAAACATGTGACAGTACAGAGTAAAAGGTTGTTAAATGGCAAGGAACTTTTAGCTAAATTAAAGGTCAATATTTACAAAGTCCTTCTAATGTATCTTGTCATGTTGTTTGCATAGAGAATCATATCAATGGGAACACAAACCAAATGAAGTTTGCCATGAGATTAAGGGTCACATCTATGATACAAATTCTAAGCCAACAATGTCCTGGCTTTTATAGTACAACATAAGCCCTCAAGATATGTAGCACATGGTTTGTTACTCTTGTGTGGGAAAGAAATGTAAGATTTTGTAATTCCTATAGTACATGGCGCATTTAGTTTCCATAGCCAGTGGAGTAATAGGGCAATTATTTTGTCATTCTGTGTAATTGCATACATACATGTACACTGTACCATATTGCTTGTCATTTGCACGCAGTCAAAACAACCAAGAATACAAAAGTGGTGAAAATTATTGCTGTCACTTACCAGATATCCCTGAGTGAAGATCACCTTGGTAATAAATGTCAACTGGATGGTTAAAATTACAGTTTATAGGGAAAAATGTGTGTGGTAATACCAGTCATCAATAGCAGTAATCTAGAATTTTTAAAAACCGGTTTTATCTTCAATTATGGGGGTGGCCGAATTCAGCTCACTCTCACAGAAATTACCCTTACTCCCTCCCTCCACTTCACCCAATTCATTACATCCTCCTCCTTCAACCCAGCCCTTGTACTCTCCTCCTCCACTTACTTCTTCCATGTCTTCTTTGGTCACCCCTTCCACCTACAAGTCACTAATGATAGATTTTCATTTTTAAAAGCACTTATTGTTTTTGAAATGATTTTTTTTTAAAGGCTTCAATTTTACACCTCACTAGCAATGTCAATAGTATGTATGTCTGGTCATGCAGGTCAGATTTTTTTTTAAAGGCCCACTGTCATGACAGGATGAGAATCACCCTCTTGTGACTAAAATCATAAAAAGGGTGCACTAATGACACCCATAATGCAAGAGAAACAGCCGTGGCAGTGTGGAATAAAAACATTTGTTTTCCTCCCACAATCTGTACACCATGGCACTGCATCAGTACCATGTTGGTGAATATGTGCCTGTATTTCACGACTAGTTGCCATCCTCTTTGTGGTTGAGTTGACCCTTGACAGTGGGCCTTTAAAGTGAAAACATTGTTAAACTTGCCTTTGGACAACACTTTATCAAGTGTTCATATATTGTTTTTTCAACTCCTTGTTCTCTTTGATATGTTATAGATCGCGTCAACAAAGAGTCCTTTGAGGCTATCAAACGTAGTCTGTTCCTCATAGCCCTGGACCAGGATAGTCAGCATCCCACCGTAGACCCAGACTCACTGGAGGCCAGGGCTAGGCGGTCCCTGTATGGTGGGGGTAGTCAGGCCAGCAGTGGAAACAGGTGGTTTGATAAGACGTTACAGGTGGGTACCAATGCTGATTGTAATATCATTCAAAACTCAGGTTGTCAGTTGTCCAGCAGAAGGGCCATTTCATTTGTTCCCAGCAAAAGGGCCTTAACACTAACTGGTCTAGAACATGAAAACCATTTGGCTTTTTTCATATGAAATCAAAGTAGTGTGATATTTTGAGATCCTTCTGTCAGTCTGTTGAGTGCAAATATTAAATGACAATATTTCTCAAATTAGAGAAAAATTACTGTTAAGGCCCTTCTGCCGGGAACATATGCTATGGCCCTTCTGCCAGACAACAGACGACTTACTAACAAGGGCTGCACACACCCACCTACTAGGTGGTTGCCCTGGGCAAGGAAATATTATGAGTGGGCAATAATTATTCATGTTATTTTCTCATGCAATAAGTGTTTGTGTTTTTACTGAAAAAAACCTGAATGATATGTACATAATCATAATCATAATCATAGTTATCCTAATATACACAGTTTTACATGACTCCAGACAGTTAGAATTCTGTAGAAAAAACTTTTATGTTTGTCTTACCATTCCATGAACTTTTAGCCATATTTATTTATATTTATAAATTATAAATGCATGTGACAGACATGTTGATTTACTGAATTGCAATTTCTCATTAAATATGTTTGGAAAATACTTCACACCAAAGGCAAATGGTAACCAAAGTTATGGTATGCTTTGTCAACATTGCAAAACTACAACAACAACTGTACAGAGCTATGTATGTTCACTGACAATTTTATATTTACTACTCTCTATTTGTAGAAATAATACATTCATACCATGTGAATCGGCAGGAAATAAGATTTAATTTTTGGCGGCTACTTTCAAGCCTGATTTAGTGATGCCAGTATGTTATACATTGAACCCTACAAAGATAATTGAGGGCTATTTTGTGATTTTAGGGGGCTATTTTATTAATTTGGGGAGCTAAATCGCCCTCAGCCCCTGTGTATTTCCTACGCTGATGTGAATCAAAATGCAACTCTCTTATTCTGTTTCCTTTCTTTCTGTCTGTCTTTCTTTTTTTTCTGTCTTTCTTGTTTCTTTCTTATTATTATATTACCAGTTCTGGGTAGGAACCTCTGGTTGTATGGGTCTGACATATGAACATTCAACGGCTGAAGGACCTCCAATAGTTGCTATTGCAGACCATAGCCTTGCCTTCATGTGAGTATACTCTTTCAGCGTTTCTACAACAAATCAAATTAACATTTTGAGACCTTACTACTATACAGTCTTGGAGATTACATCCAGCTCTACGCAAATGTACATTTTTTTCGGTGATCACGCAATTCACGGCTTTGCGGTTTCAAAAAAGCCTGGGCTAGCTAAGGTTAATGATGGTTGATAACAACTATTTTATGAGGCCCTCCAACAACCTCTGATTTTTTTTTCATAGTGCCTCAGAAAGTGCATTGAGTGCAGTGTGTAACTTACATTGAGAAAGTCTGAACAAATAAGGTTTCGTCATAATTCCACCAATGTACTAAAATCATCTACTTTTTACAATAAAGAGCAGTTGTGTGTTCGTAGGTGATTAAGAATATATTATTATTGCTCTAGTCTAGCCATTGAGCAGTCTCTGTGGTATAGTAGAAATGTTGCCTGTGAAGTAATCAGAAAGTTTAGGGTTCAAATTTCACTTTAGTTCTGTTTCACAGTGACCCAAAATGCACTAAGCATAATAATTTGACTTTCATCAACAGGCTAAAAAGGACTTTTCTTTACAGAAAATATTAATCTAGTACCTGTTTTTAGAACATGTTTAAAGACACAAGTTAACAATGACCACAGTTAAAAATAAATGTTAGCTACATAATCCTCCATGTGCTAAGTGTCTTTGATAAAGTCTAAAACTGAAGCCCTAAAAAAAATGTATTCAGAAATGATTACTTAGTGCTTTACAACAGTGATAATCTATGAGTACTCAGGTTGGCCAGATTCACCTAGCCCATTTCCTCCCATAGAATTCTGAGTGCAGATCTAGGCTTTTTTATACTCCTCCACAGTGGTAATTGTTTATTTATGCATATCTTGCCAATGGCAGCATGGCTTTCCAAACTTTTGCATTCTAGGATGTTTATTTGTCTATTTTAGCACAAATATGTAGCTCAGATATCAAAGTTTGACAATTTTTTAAAATGAAGCTTCACAATGTTAGCTTGCGTCTTTAATACAACATTGACATCAATCAATTATGTTTTTTTAAAATCATTTCAGGAATAATATAGTAACAGAAATCAGTCATTCATCGTCAAGTCTCTCCAAGCCCAAACGCCTGGACTTCCACATAGATCCTGAAATATTAGAAGCAATAGATGCCGCAAAACACGATGTAGACACGTAAGTAAAAGGATTCATCATTATTTGTGATCTTAGAAGGACATTCCACATTGAAAAGGTGTCATGCAATTGAGTAAAGGATGTGGTGGTGATGATAGTGACAATTATTGTACATGTGTAGTAAGAAGAGGAGAAGTAGGAAGAATATCAGCGATAATAGAACAATAATGATATTCTATTCTTTGTGGTTTAGTCTTTAATGTAAAAAATGTATTTTGAGCAGCTGTTTGACTTTGAATTGATTGATGCCTGGCAAGCTTCTTATTCATGTAGGGAGTTTATTTCAGAGTTTTGCTGCACGCTTGGCAAATGATGATATAAATGGTACCTTGAGGTACCAATTAAAAATCTGTGATTTTATTGAATTATTTATTTATATTTTCAGTGCTGTATCATAGGTTTCCCAAACCATCAAAAAGTTATTTTTAGTGTGCTTTTCAATGTTAACAAACTGTTTTTGTGTAAACTGTATTGTTAAGTGGTCTTATTCAACATTAAAAGCTCTTAAAAATAACATTTGCAACATCATTTCCACTTGACTTTTGGTTAGTTTAGAACTGTATATTGTTCCCCAGTGCAGCACCTGCACCGTTAGTCCGTTACAATACAACTATACTTCTAATTGACACTGGACAGCACTACATAACATGATAACCTGGGGTACCCCAGGGTACAGAGTGGTGCATCAAATGCTCCATTACCAAAGATTTTGTTTTGACATGAAATCAAGTAGTAAATGTACACAGTTTATATGTGGAAATAGAAGTATGAGCAGTTTGAACGTAGAGGTAGTACTGAGGTCTTGTAAATAAAATCTAACACCATTGCCAACTAAAATGGAACTATCTGTCAGTTGTCATGTGTACCATTTTCCCTTGTCCATTACAGAGTTCATGAAGATATTCAAGTCACATGTTTACCGTTTATGCATTTCGGTAAGGATTTTCCCAAGTCACAACGATTGAGTCCAGACTCATTCCTCCAGACTGCCTTCCAGTATACATTCTTCAAGTAAGTCACATTAAAGGCAGGAAATCCCATTTGCACCCCTCCCTGCAGTACAGCAAAAGTTCACTCATGCCCTTCGGTTATTGATGAAGGACATGTCTGGGAATCATTAAGCCCGTTGACTACGAGATTCTGCAAAATCCCATAGACACTTTGTACAGGGAGAATCGGTTCCGTAAGCAACGGGGTTAAGACGTGAAATCATAGATTTTGAAGAAGTGCCAAAAATGCATGCAACCGGTGTGATGGCCTAGTTGGTTAGAGCGTCTGCTTCACATCCGGAAGGTCGCGGGTTCGAGCCCCGGCCGGGTCATACCAAAGACTTTTTAAAAATGGAAGTTCTGCTTTCTAGCCAGGCGCTCGGTATTCTAGAACAGAGAAGGGTAGTGATAACATTTATGTTATGCAGGGCCCGCTGGAAGAGCAGTCTATTTGACTGAAGTGGCTACCTTGGGTAAATAAAAATATTATTATTATTTTTGTTTAGTGTATGTTCTATTGTAGGATTTTTTGTCTGTATGAGACAGTAATTCAAATCAGTGTGTAACAGTCACTGTAACTCCACTAAAACTGAGTTTCTAGCTCCTATACCTTGCGAAAGGTTCTCAAATGGTATTTTCTTCTATATGGCAGTGTATTTTAAATGACTGATTCATTTTTAGGCATGCAAAAGAGACACACCACTGCCTTTAAATTGAGTAGCATTTTTCTAACAAATACCAGTTTGTAATCATAAACATTACCAGGTGAAATGCATGGCAGTGAAGGCAATTCAGTTAGTCAATTTCACAGGAATTGACAGAATCATTTCATTTCATTTAATTTTATTCACCATTTAAAACAAAATCATAAAAACATAATAATGTACAAAACAAATGGTTTAGCACCATGTGAAGCTACAGAGAGCTGATCTTAACAGGGCCCAGAAGTTAAAAACAAAAACAAATCATCGTTGAAATTAATATACAATAAGTGATAAAACATCTAACAATGAGCTACAAAACACTGTGACAACGAAATGAACAATTACGCTTCATTTTCTTACATTACATTACATTACATTACAATACATTACATTACGTTAAGTAACATTACGATACATTACATTATAATACAAATACATTACATTACGTTAAGTAACATTACGATACATTACATTACAATACATTACATTACGTTAAGTAACATTACGATACATTACATTACAGTACAACGGAATACCGTACCGCACAACAATACGATACGATGGGATACATAATAGAGAAGACATAACGGCAAGTGTACAGGAAAATGTTGAGACAACTGAATCTGAGAGGACCATTCTCCACTTTTCTCTCAGTCAGCACTTGTAAAAATATTATTCCAACCTATAGACCTGTAAATGATACTGATACTGATACTGGCTGGGGAGGGAGGTTGTAGGTCACCCCTACCCCCCCCCCCAAAAAAAAAAAAAGAAGAAGAAGGAAAGAAGTAAATGGGGCTATTTCTATGAGTGACAGTAACAATATCATGAATCAAAGTTTCATGACTGAAGAGTGTGAATAAGCCCAAAATCTAGACCTTTATAATCACTGTAATTTCTTCATGTGCCATCAAACTACCAGTAATTTCTCTATGAACCATCAAACTACTTATGTGCTCAAATACAAAGATTTAATTTTGAAGAAGCTCTACCTTTTCTTCAAAATGGTTGATTATACAGCTGTTGTATGTTTTCATCAATATCTAACCCCCAAAACAGTTTTTGATCATTTTGCTTTTGGATAACAATGATATATCGATGATTTAAAGTGACATCACCATAAATCTTATATATATAATTCTGTTGCTATAAGCTACTAACACCGATATTTTTACGAAGTAGAAAGAAATATTGACTCATTGTTTCCTGTACTACTGGATATACCAATTTCCGTGAAGTACTATTCTGAAATTCAAGGTAGAAACTGTCCTAAGAGTAACACTTTTTGGCGACGCATCACTGGTGTAAATCTCTTTCAAAACAAAATGACAAAGCAAGCATCAATCTAACACTAATGTCTCATATATTCTTGGCCACCAGATTGTACGGACACTCCACAGCAACGTATGAGAGTGCATCATTACGCAAGTACAAATATGGTCGCACAGACACGATACGATCAGCATCCATAGAATCCGATAATTTTGCACGGTGCATGCTGGATCCCACGAAAAAGGTAATTAGGACCTACAATTTCATATGCTTGATTTAGTTCATTGCATTTCATGTTTATTTATTTTCTCAATCAAACATAAAACAGTCATTAAAAATAAGAATATTACAATGAATTACGCATAACATAGTAGAGTTTACTAGCATCTAGTCGTATATTTTCTATTAAGTGGATATTATTCATCATTCAATTTCTTCATCAGTTTCTTATAAAATCAATCAATAACTGCTCTTTTAGAGACTTAGCCTGTGAGTGCATTGTTGTGAAACTAAGAAAACCAAATGTGATCAGTAAATGGAAGGCATGATTTTACTAAAAAGTTACTCTCATACCTCCCATACTCTGAAATTTAGATCATAATTATAGCTTGAACGTTGTGGATATTTTAACATGAGGTGGGAGCAAATTCCATTGTGCATGTGGTAAAAGGTCTTTGGCACATGCTCTAAGCAGGAGGGCATTAACAGAAAATTGCTTGTAATGTTACAACCATTGGCTTATTTTACATGAGATCAGAGTATTGCGATTTTTTAGATCATTCATATCAGTTTGTTATTTGGAAATAAGGAATATAAACCAATAGTTTTCTAGTTAGAGCAAATTTACTGTGAACGCCCTTCTGCTTAGAGCATTTGCTAACAACCTTTTGCCAGGTGCACGACGGTCTTATTTCACTGATAAAATGTCCGCCATTGCAACAAATGGGCATTATTTTTGATAACTGACTTCACACATTCACAGGTTTATAAATGTTTCCCCATTGAGGCCAGAGAGACATACAGTAGCTATCCCACGGACCATTTCCTATAGAATCCAGCTTTGATACATTACTTATTGCTTTGAGCAGGCTTCTAGAAAGCTCTCAGTTGATTATAATCATCCTTTGTCTAAACTTTGAATACATCTTGATACTTGTTTACTTAATATGACTGTTTACATCAGAGACCACAAAGGGAATCACAATGACAACCTATGTTTGATTTTGTATTTCACCAAAGAAACTCATTTTTAATCAGTGAGTAGTATATTTTGTATCTACATATATTTTTTTTTCTTTTCAGCTGAGTGAAAAATCCATGTTACTAAGAAAAGCAGTGACAGCACATAAGCAGTACACAAATGATGTGAGTAATTCATTCATTACTTCATTAATTTTGTGGGGCCATAAGGTTTCTGTTTTTCGCCTAGGTCAAATTCTATTTATTCTATATTCTTTGGTGTTGTGAGTCAATTTCTGTTTCTTCAGTAAAACCAGAAAAAAAAATGTGAAGAAATAATAAACTGTAATTTGCACACTGGGATACATTGTAATTGGGCATAATTACATACTTAATGCTATGCTATAATGCTATGATGCAAGTGTACAGTAACACACACCACATTTAGCTTTGAGGACAAACAACTAGGGAGTATTAATTGAGTTAGGTCCATAAACTGGAGTCATTTATTGATATACTGGTTGCATTTTGGGTGGTCACAAGAGAAAGTGATTTTTTTTTTATATTTAGATTGAAAACAATTAAGTGTTTTACTATGAGTTATTCTATAATTTGTCAACCATACATTAAAAAAGATTTCTAGTTTTGGCAAATGGTGAAAAATATTTATTTTATTCTTAGTGTGTTTTTTAATAGACCATTTCATTTATTAATGCCATAAAATCACATGTTCTAAAATACTTCCATTTTATAGAAATTGGTGAAAACAGAAAAGTCTGAATGCCCCGACATTTTATTTATGTTTTTTTTTATAAGAAAAGTAAATAGTGATATCTGCATTTTGATAATTAAAAATTCATATGTCAATATAGACAATTTTCAGTAGGTTTAGTTTTATTTTTTGTGTCGGGTGTGAAAAATATGGCATACTTTGCAAACAAATTTCTGTCTTATTGATCAAAACTGTATTTGGGCTTTTATAATTTTAATTTTTGTTTTGCAGGCAATTAATGGCGATGGTATTGACAGGCATTTGTTGGGTTTGAAGCTGACGGCCATCGAACGACGAGAGAATGTCCCAGAAATCTTCATGGATACAGCCTACACCTCCAGTATGCATTTCAGGATGTCAACTAGTCAGGTAAGGAAATGTTATTATTTTCTAATTCACAAGCCGAAACAAAAATAAAAGTTTTATTGTTGGGTCTGTGAGCCATTGCAGAAACTAAGGCAACAGAACTACACTAACTTTGTGGAGCACCATTCTTCCAAGACACAAGTTGAGTGCTCCCCCCCCCCCCCCATTACATTCCACACATGCTCCGACTTGTCCCTGATATAAATTTATTGTGCTTTATGAGCTCTGTCACCGCTTCTTCTAATAGGGACTTGCCAGCTTCCATGACGCCCACCATTAGGTGTGAAAGGACTTTTTGAAGCAATCTGCTCTGCGAGGTGTTAAAATTTAACTTGATCTCATTTTCTGTAAACCGTAGCTGCACTTGGGAGCTGTCCAAAACCTATTTAGTTTTTTTTATGGTTATGGCCTTATTAATGTAATCCCTTACCCCTCCCTCAAGGCATGAAAAGGCTTTTGAGAGGAATTCACTCTGCAAAGTGCAAAGTCAAACTAGATCTTGTTTCCCTTAAACATCAGCTGCACTCTGGAGCTCTCCAAGACCTGTTTGATTTGTTATGTTTTGATGGTAATAGTCTTGTCAATGCAGTCCTTTAGCCCTCCTACCGCTTAGTTGACAATTGCAGAAATCCATTTCATTGCCAGGTACTGCACTTGCTGGGGGTACCATACTTTTGTAAAATATTTTGTTTAATTTGATTTGTCTGATCAACCAAAAGTGTACTTTATCTTTAAGGCTTTGTTTCTCCCTCAGGTTCCAGCCAAAGCAGATTTACTGATGTTGTTTGGACCGGTCGTCCCCGACGGGTACGGCATCTGCTACAATCCACAAAAGGACCACATCAACTTCTCCATCACGGCATTCAACACGAGCCCCGAGACTGACTCAGACAAGTTCTCCGCAGAACTGGTGGAAAGCCTGACGGAGATGCGAGACGTGCTGCTCAATGCACCCCCGACTGCTCGATTATAGACAGTTTGTGTGATCTCGGCATTCATCAACTTGAGAATGGCCAGTGCTATCCACAGTGATGGCAATCAGTGGTTAACTCTTTAAGTCCTAATATCAGAATATCACATGCAAAGTCTATAGAGTTTTGTTGAAGTGGTGTCAAGGGGGTTAAACAGAATTTAGAATCCACAAGAAATATGCAAAGCAAGTCATTTTTTCAGAACTGTTTTAATTTGCTTATGTGGTTTCTGTTTTATTTTTTTCTGCGGGTGATTTATGACAGTATTATTAATCAGTATGTTCTCCTGATTCAATCTAAATTGACAGACAGTGAAATGCATGTAGTTTGAAATATCCACATACTGAGATGACATCAGTCCATTTCAAACCTGATGCATGTAATAAAGTAAAGACTGTAGTTCTTCATATTTTTTTAAACAAACTTACGTACTCTGTAAAGTGTGTGAAATCAAATGTACTTGTTGCATAACTATATTCTTCTAATTGCTGCAGAAAAAGTAGGTTACACAGCTCCACATCCATTGTGTATTTGTCTGTTTGTCTATCCATTCTGTATCTCATGTGTATAATGTTATCTCATCAAATGAAACTGTCTGCCATGCTTGTGCATAGCCAAATGCCTGTGTAATTTTATAGAGCCTGACCTGAAGCAAAGGTAACATTAAGATGTATTTTCACTGATTGATTATAGACCATTTTGCCAATGATATCATATACAGGTGTATGGACATTTTGTGCATTAAAAACCAAATGTGACCCGTCACCACAATCAGGGTTCCCAGCCCATCAGGGAAATCAGGGAAAATTATTTAGTTTTTTCCAGTCAGGGAAAAGTCAGGGAATTTGAAAAAAATGCCTCAAATCAGGGAAAAGTCAGGGAATTTTGATTGGCCCAAAAATCAAAAGTAGTCAGTAAGACTCTGTTATATTTTGTTGCATATCAAAACTGCAAATAGTTCACTTCAACAACATAGAAAACATGTGAAACTGGAAATGAGCTGAAATAATTATCATGGAATTTTGAGACTTAATCAGGGAATTTTGTTTTCTTGAAATGCGGGGAACCCTGACAATACCCTGACAAAGTTGCATGACTCAAAAGGTAAGGAAAGTGGCAAATATCATAACAATGACAAAGTATGAAAGTGAGTATCCTCAAAAATCAAAAGTTTTATGACTTTCCCATGTTGCAAAAGTTTGAATGTTTATATTTTTCACCCTAAGTATTTCACTTTCTATGTTTATGTTTCATACATTGTAAGATGTGTGACTTTATCAGGGTATTGTTGTGACAGGTCACAATTAAAAACAGATAAAGGTGAGGGTTTTTTGTCTAGTATCATTGTCTGATTAACTTCAGACATTACCCTCTGATCACTTTGACCACGTCAAGCCTGCACAAATGTGCAACGTGCATTCATTGTCAAGCTTTCCTAGCCTGGTTGCCTGTTTTCTGCTTTGGAGCTTATTTTTTTCTAAAGTAGTTTTATTGGTTCCCACAGAGAGGCATTTATAATCATAAGGGATGCAGATGAAATGACATAGCTGAGGACAAAAATGAATCACTACAGATCCAAACTTATAGGATCTTGTGCCAAAAATCCAAGCACTTATCCATAATACAGAGTTTGAGATCCATACGTCACAAACTTATTGTTCTATGAGAAAATCTAATAACGATATGCTACCAGAATATTGTTCTGTCCACGAGTTTAAATTTTGCTCAAATTGCAGAACACGGTACGCATGACCAGCTGACGGGCACGCCCACTACGTACACTCCAGTGGTTTTTTAACGGTTAACTCTGCTGACCTTCGGCTAGCGGCCAATCAGACAATTTTGAAACTAACGGAACGTGCTCGTCACTGAGCAAATTTTGAAATTTAACCATCCAGATTTCCATCAAAACTAGGTATTATACCCAAAGGTTCTATGACAGGTGTTTATTTGTACTAATCTTCATATTGTGAATGATTTGAGCTGATTTCATTCATTTTGCATTTTCTGGCGTGCAAATCCCAAACTCTGTCTTTAAGCAATGTTATTCACCTGTGGTATGTAATCTGTAATCAATTTTCCCGTGGCATTTTAGTAAGAACATTGATTACTGTCATGTCCATTTGTGAATGCTACAGCAGATTCATAAAACTGCTCAATTGAATCTGAATCTTGAAATGAAATGGTGTATGGCATATTGATAAATTGTGTCATTTTATGTTAAATATTTTGAGGCAATGCTGTCATGCTCCTCACATTCAAAAGAAGACATTTATTTCTGACATAAATTCTGCAGTACTCAGAATTGAAGAGACAAAATCATGTGTCTGCAGTGGAATGGATAGTTTGACAATAAATGTACACTCCCTTTATATCCCACCTTTCACAATTTTAATCAAAGTCTTAAACAGCAGAATAATGCTTTCTTATATTTTTATTCTGAAGTAACTTAGACATTTTATGAGGATTTTAAATTGGGGGTACATTTTACCCATTAAGTGTGCAATTTTATGAATAAAGATGTGTACATGTTGGAGTATACAGTAAGAAATTCAACTCACTTTCAACACAATTTTACACGTCAAAAAGTTAGAACGTGGAAAATTTGTGTTGAAAGCGAATTTAATTTCTTAATTGATGTCTTTTTTTGTTATATCTCGTAATTTTGAAATCTAAGTGACAATGTTTTGAGTATTCTTACCCACTGACAGTTGTTGGCACAACTGTCCCACAAATCCTTTTTGGGAAAAGCAGAACAAATTCAAGAACTATCTTATTATTTTTTTTGGCAAATACGAGGTACGAAATGTAGTAGCACCTATAGAAGAAACATACGTAACATTTGTGAAGATATCAGGTGAAATTACGTTGGGCAGAATGGGATTTGAAGAAATTCAACCTTATTTTCTTGATAAGTTGCATATGTCAGGGCTGTCAACCCTCCCGCTACCGAGCTCATACTCCCGCCGTCCCACCAATATCCCGCTTTATGATAAAACCTCACGCCAAACGTGTGGAAGGAAAATATTTCTGAACCAGAGTGATGTCACACTTTGGTACTTTGAATTATTCCATTCAATTCCATTTGAAATGAATGAATACAGGTATCAATCAGAAGATACATTTGAGTTCTTTTTTAAATCCATGTTATGTATTGTATTCAAATAATGGAGTTCGCTTGCCAAAACATTTGTGGAATTTGCACCACACAACAAAGTGGGATTTGGGCAGAATTAAAAAAGGATTTTGCAAGTATTTTTCAAATGAAATGCTATTGTTAATGTATGCTTGGACTCAAATGTCTTGAAATTGTATCTGTCCATTGCTATTTTCATGGCAGTAAATAACGGCAAACCACAATTAGTGTGTTATCAATTTTGAGGAAATGAAATATATATTAAATTAAACCGTGTACCATATGCAAGGTATGTTCTGTAAATATTAGAGATAATTAGATTAAATATTATCTATGAAAGTATTACAACAATTAAAGATATAAACTCGTTTCCGAAAAGTAGTAAATTTAGCTGTGGGAGTGGTTGCAGCAGCAATTAAATTTCCATTTATTCTAATGTCAGTTAAATATATTGGTATAAGAAGCTAATAAAGTAATTTATTCGAAATTCAGTGTGAGAAATTGAGGAAAAGGAGTTCTGTATGTCAGGATGTTTAAGGGAATAAGATCCTCGTTATTCTATTTCTATTAGTGTACTATTTTGTGAATAATAGACTACATTTCAAATTAACTGTGGAAATGTATTTTCAATATTCATGTTTGAAATAAAAAAGAACAACAGTCTACACAAATAAGTTAGATTTTTTTACAGGTTGTATAATCGTAGAGTGGCGTTTTGAATCCGGCGGTGTTTGAACATACATACAGGGTTATTGTTACAATGGTTCAAAAATACAAGAATGGTATATGTCATTATGATAGGTATATACAGTATTACAATGAAGATAGTTCGCTGAGATCAGCGTAAATTGTAATAGGAGCGAAACTGGTTGTTTGAGTGAAAATGACTGTAGGATTTGATGGGGGCAGATGTTGGTTGAACTTAGAAGAAACGTCAATGACGTAGCGCTCATAATCGATCTGCAACAGTCATATAGAAATTTTATGTGGTAGCAGATTTTATACTGGTTTCAAAAAATTAATATTTGATGTCCGAAAAGAACATGAATATAAAAAAGGTTAGATGAGAAAAAATAGTTAGTTTTCATAGCCGGCTGGAAGGACATGAAAAAAAAAAATAATAATAATATGCAATAACTACATGAATTATATATGATGCAGAACTCCCAATCCTTCGGGCTTCCATACTGATTTTTTGTTTGTCTGTAAAAAAACACATTTGAAGTGACACATAAATTAAAAGGTACTTGATATGAACTAAACTGAAATAAATTTGTTATTTTGGAATAAATTGCATAAATTACCGATAATTAATTAATGGAGGGAACAGTTAAAAATTCTTGGGTAGAAGTTTAGTGTACTAAGCTTAGCTGCTACCAGATAAAGCAAACTAATCAGAAATGTGTTGAGCAAATGAAGGATAAGATTTTTTGTGTATTTTATTTTTGATTTGAATAAATTTGCAGTCAACTTTGCATAATGATTAATTTAAATTTGCATACGTTGATTAATTTCAAAATTTTGTGTAAAGTGTTAAAGCCCCCACCTCCTCCCCTATCAGATCAAACAAACAGAATGAAAATTCGGTCAAGAAACGGTGGAGAAGAAGGAATTTCTTGTTATTTGGGATTAATTTCATAACTTACCATGAATTTAATAATGGAATATAATTTCAAATGTCCCGTTAGATATTTAATGGTTCATAACTCAGCTGACCAATTAAAGCAATCAGCAATCAAAATCGTTGAGAATGAAGGAGAAGAAGCATTTTTTTGTGATTTCGAAAGAATTTGCATAAATTTGGATATTGATTAATTTTAAATTTGCATAATTTGCTTAATTTCAAAAATTTTGTGTAGAATCTTGAAGCCTCCCACCTAGCCCATCAGATCAAACAACCAGAATGAAAATGGTTCAGAAATTGGAGAAGCAATTTTGTTATTTTTGAAAAATTTGCATAAATTAGCATAATAATAATGAAGTAAATTTCAAAATTCTGTGTAGTAATTTAATGTGCAAACTCAGCCTGACCAAATAAAGCAATCAAAATCAAAATTTGTTGAAGAAATGAAGAGAAGAAGCATTTTGGTCGAGAACATGAAGGAGAAGAAGCATTTTTTTGATTTCGCATAAATTTGCATAAATTAATATATATAGATGAATTTCAATGATTCTGTGTAGAAGTTTTTATAATCCCCGCCCCACTAGCTATCATATGAAACAATCAGAATCAAAATCGTGTTGAGAAATGACGAAGAGAAGCATTTCAAAAGCTTGTGGACGGACGGAAGGACGGACGAAGACGGAAGGACGGACGCACGACGCCGGAGCCATGGATAAGCCCTATCGGTCCCTTCGGGCCGGATGAGCTAAAAACTGGTGGATCAGATGCGAAGGGAATGGAGTCGTTGGATGAACACGTGTTAGAGGGATTGAATATGTTTTGAGGAAGGCGCTTGAGTTTTGGTGTGCGTTCTGTCAAGAGGGAAGGGGGCGACTGAAGAAACTGAAGAAGCAAGATGATGGAGAGTAGTAGGAGAAGCATGGATGAGAGAGTAGGAGGGCTGGTTTGAGGGAGATCAAGACGCCGAATAAGTAAAGTGGAGGAGGGGCCAAGAGCGAAATTTCTGTGATGCAGTGAATTGGCCACCCTGTAGTCGGGACTAACCTGGATTTAAACCTGGATTACTACTACTATATTAATACTACTTCTAGGTAGAGAGTTTAAAACAACCAGTAAAATAAACAAAACTACGAATTCACGCCAGGTTTTTGCTAAGACAATATAGTTTTTAATACATACACTTTAGTATGAATATTACAATATTTCAAAAGTTCAGTATAACCAATATATTTA
>JZLH01S0358496.1:0-21727 GCA_001188425.1 Eucidaris tribuloides
GACCAATAACGCGAAACACCCCCACCCTTTCCTCTTGGAATCTATTTAGCATTTAAAAAAACGATATAAATCTTTATGGATAATGTACATTATTTGTATCATTTAACCAGCCGTCTCTGAAAGATCCATACACCGTGAATTGGAACAGAACGGAGAGATATAAATTCGTCAATGAAGGCTACAATTAGCATTTTAGCTACGAATTAAATGTAATAAAAACTCAAATCGTTTTTGACTCATTCGAGTTGTTATGCGTTGTTGCATTCATGAGGAAGGTAAATACTATGCATTGATCTACATTGCTTAAATTTTAAAGAACCAGAAATTCATCACAATTTATCGATATCAATATGGATTACTTGAAGAACACTAATTTAATATGTAACATTTACCAGAATATGCCTTATGTTTGATGTAATACAATATCAATTAAATTTCGTTTCTTCGTTATCAATTGCCAAAAAGGTAGAAAATGCATCTAGGTTTAAGGTACCAAAAGTCAAATCATTATTTTTACATGTTTGCTCGAGTTGACAGTATTATTCCTACAATTATTAAATGCATATGTGGAATAAATAAATATTATACACACAAAATTTGAAATATGAATATACACTAGACAAAAAAAAAAGGATATAGGTGACAAATATTAAGAATTAATTGTCTATTAAAAACAACAGACAACAGCAACAACACATTTTAAACAAGGATTCTGTACATGTCTACCAGTGCGCTATAAGATCTAGCGATGCGAATATATCTCAAATCGTTATTCATAATCAAGTATAATATTTCTATCCAGTTAACTTTTGTCTGCGCTTACAGTTCTTTTGATAGCGTTTTTCCTCTTGAGGCAGCCAACAACACGACGATTTTACGGCGTCGTGATGACCAGGCTTCCTTCACTTTCTCATGTTTTTTTCGCCGCCAGAGTAATCCTGATTGCGTAGCGGTCAGGCCTCGAGCTATCGCGATAACGCTTCCTTTTCAAAAATTTCCGTCTCGCCCACGAAATAAACTGCTGAGCGTTGACGATATGATGCGGAAACTTTGACGATAATCGCCCTCGGTCGCTTCTGGACGAGTTGACGCCCTCTTGTTTCATAAACAAACTTTCCCCCACGCTGTGCGTGCCAGGCGCGCCAATTTGGGCAATTTTTTTTTTTTTTTTTTTTTTTTTTTTGGGGTGGGGGGGTGCATTGTGGACGCCACCTTGGGATTAAAGGCTTTTCATATCACTGTTGCAAATCGTTGAGTAGTTTCTGTTAGATTTGTTGACCCCAAAAACAATAGAAATAGACACAAACATCGCAAATGTAGGTTTCACCTTCTCAACATATAGCCACCCCTCCCCCCCCCTATTTTAAACCAACGACGCCATTTTAGGGGGGGGGGTGGTATTGTGAACTACATTTGGATTTAAGGTCTTTCCAATCACTAAGCAAGCTTTTTTAGTAGTTTCTGTGGATTTGTTGCCCCCAAAATGATTCAGAAAAGACAAAAGTCATCACAAATTTAGGTATTTTATTGGCCTGTTTTTAACAGCAGACTTCACGCCATGGCGGCTATGTTTGGTGGACAATTTTTGGGCGCCATCTGTGATTTAAGGCATTTCCCATCACTTAACAACTTGTTGAAGATGGTTTCTCTTGGATTTTCTTTGGCCCGTTATAATACACAAGATTAAAAAAAGAAACATCACAAAATTCAGGCACTAATTGACTGTTTCATTGATGATATTATGCCTGGGCGGCCTATTTGGATTCGCCACCTTGGAAAAGCCTCTTTCTTAAAACTTTGTATTTTGGTAAATGTTTATTTTGGAGGTCAAACCCTTTCCCAAAATCGTTGAAAAACTCTTTTGTATCATTTTGTTTCTTTTTGGGGGGGGTGGGTGGCGGGGCAAGCCCTTATATATATCCCTCTCTAAGAAATAAATGCTTTTCATCTTTTGGCTTTTCAACAATATAAGTACTTTTAAGCCCTTAAAATATGAAATTTCATCAAAAAAGTGGCCATTTTGGACGCCATCTTGGCTTTGGAGGTGTTCGCAATAATTGTTCTTTTAGGTAGATCTCTTGAATAATGTTTGTTATGCTTTTTAAGCTTAAAAATAAGCACGGTCTACTTAGTTTGCAGAGATGGTCAAACGAAACCTTGCTTTTCTTGATTTGACTTCGGCCCACCGCTTATTAGTGACGAATTTAAGTCTAATTCATGGATTCTCAAATAGGGGCGCGTGCGCAACTTGTGAGGAACTATTCAACTTTGTTTCTATGTTGTTTGTTTTGCTATTCATGTTTAAGACCAGATCTGTGTGTCAAATTCGCCAAAGGTTTAATTAATTCTCCTTGTCATGAACTCATACCACCCCGTGAATTGAATAGACACACAGCAACTCTCAGAAACCCACGAACAATACAGGAATATAAATGTAGAACAAACAGACTAAAAGACAGCCCCATACCGTACATCATTCGTATTCTAAATGAACTGCATTACGTCAAATACAGTGTAAAGCTTATGTACAATGTCGGCACAGGTCAATACCAAGTCCGTGTTTGTTGTGTTAAGTTAAAGACAGGTAATAACATGATATCAATTCACAATATTGAAAATATATATACAATTTAAAAACTGTAATATACTTACCTTCCAGATTGTGATTGTAATATACATGTACTTACCTCACAGATATGTTTATTTTGATTGTAATATATGCTTACCTGATATTATCTTTTATATATCTTGACTGTATATCTCTATTCTTAGTTCTACTGAAACAGATTTACTTTATTCACTGTTAAATTTTAATTTAAACTTATGTTTTTAACTGTAACAGACTTGTCTTTATTCATATTTCATATTCAATTTGCATTTACCGGGTGCTAATTGTACTGAATATTGTAATCCAAACCTAATAATAATCAAATCTACATAATATCTCGGTCAAAACAATTATTTTATAAATGGAAATTACCTGACTATTGCGCGTCCGTCCATCTTTCTATATGTTAACTTAACGATGGGTAATAACATGATATCAATTCACAATATTGAAAATATATATAATTTAAAAACAGTCATATACTTACCTTCCAGATATTTTGATTGTAATATACATGTACTTACCTCACAGATATTTTTATTTTGATTGTAATATATACTTAGCTGATATTATTTTTTACATATCTTGACTGTATATTTCTATTCTTAGTTTTACTGAAACAGATTTACTTTATTCACCGTTAAATTTCATAATATATTTATAATCAAACATCAATTACGTGCTTTTTATGCTGCAATGATATTAATTTCTGTACTTCAAGCGAACTTATAATATTACAACAGATTTTGAATAGCAGATTCAGCCATTTTTTTCGATGAACACGGTCTAAGACATACACAATGTGTAGTATGGAATAACTTTAGCTTCTAATATTATATTAAGAATTTACTTTTAATTAGTATAAATTGTAATTGAACAAATTTATATTTCACATGTAATGTCAATGCTATTTTTAATCCATTGTATATTTTATGAATTTTGTCATTACTGTGCAATTCAGCCTCTGGCTGCTATACAGTGAATGGATAAACCATGAATAATAATAATAATAATAAAAGTCAATAGCTAGCAAAATTTAACATGAGTACCTAAATGTAGCAGAGGAAAATGTGAGAGAGCATTTATTGGATGCCTGGGTTTCCTACTAAACAGTGATTGGCCATAGAGAATATATAACAAGCCTTCTCCAAATACATTGGGCAACAGGTGCAAATCAAGGTCACCACAGTGGGTAGTCTTGATTTGAATTACCCGCCACTGCTTTGGTATCAGTCAATCACAGACCTGGAATGCAGAAATCCATGGTCATATTTTGCATCTTTCTGATATTTTGCTGGCACGTGACTGGTATCAAACATGAAAAGCAAAACAAATTACATGGAAAATAAATTGAATAGTTGATCTTTACAATGATGTAAAAATAAGAGAGAATTAACCAGATTTAACTATCATTTGAGCTTGATAAACAGAAAAGAAAAATTCATTTTATATGATCTTTTTGACCTCAAGTTTTATAATTTAGTCAGTGATCAAATTAAAAGAGACACATATAGTCATAAAGTTTGAAGTGTCTTCCATGTAGTCATACTTATCTCTTATCATACACTACTGTGATCATGAATTATTGGAATTTTTAAAAGAAGTGTCTCAACTCATTAAGTATGCAAAGCGCACAGGAAAGTCTTGTGTACATTTATTAATTACAGCTCATTATCTCCAGTGCAGCAGTCTGACTGCTGCTCCCTCCATCCTTTCCTACTTGTTGGTGATCCGTGTAGCCACAGATCACTTTAGATTTACATTGTTTTTTTTCTCTATTTAGTACCCGACCCGGTTGAAAATATCACGACTTCGGCCTATGTCTTTAAGACGGGAAACATAAAGAACAATCATCAAATCTTTGTCAGATGGAACAGCCCTGCATCATCTTATCAAGCTGAATACTCAATACGTTACAGTATCTACAAGCAAAAGGCGTGTTCTTCACCTCCACCTGACACCATCAACCGCACACAAACCACCAGTCAAACCTTTACTTGGTTGAGTGGTCTGGAGGGTTACACCACCTACAACATATCAGTGAAAGCCAGGAATTTTGTTGGGTTTAGTGAGGCGACAACAACAAGTGTGGATACTCTACAGGGAGGTAACTATGCTTTTTGCACCTATTTCATTTAATATTTCTTCTGTGCTTATCCCAAATTTACTGAGTGAAAATGATACGTATCTTTAGTAACGTGTTTCAATCAAAATGGTTATTTTTGGCAATTTAATTCTCACGGTGCACACAAAATCGTCATTGTATGCGATATCACAGTAAGAGCAATACCATTTCCTATTCACTATCACCACCACATAAATAAAATCGAGAAAACAACAGACGAAAACTTAAGAGACAAAAACACCCAAATATTACTTTATATTTTCGGAAATGTAGAAAAGGATTTCTATTTTGTTATTTCAAAATGGGGTACGTAGAACTTGACTTTGTTTTCACATCACAAAGTAGCTTAAACTGAGTAAATATGGTATTCACGTCGAGTGATATATATACCATTTTTTCGCATAGAATACCGATCAGCATCTATTTGAAATATAAATGAAGACGTTCATACCCAGACACGGACACAAAAATACACACAAACGCAAACGCACACACATACACATACACATACACATACACACACATACACATACACATACACATACACACAATTCATATCCTTCAAACAGTATAATGTTTCTTGATTTTTTATTATCTCCGAATTGTAGATAATCATGCCACAAATAGTGAAGACTGCGAATGAAAGCTTGTTTGTGTAATAACTTCAACCAATGTAATTTGGCAGTGTATAAACGCTATTAAGGTAGGTCCAATACGCAGAAGTCTAATATTGTGCATATGTATCCACTTCAACCTAATACGACATGTTTCTTACACCAGTTGCCTTGGATTTTTCTTATCAATACAGCCCCGTCACAGGTTGAGGGAATTGCAGTGAATTATTCAACATCGTCACCTGCAAGCATTGGTGTTAATTGGAAACCTCTCACATGCAACAATGTACATGGCGTCTTTAGGTACTACTATGTTCGAATATATGAGGGCAGTGCCAGACGTCGACTGGGACAAAACTTTGTGAAAGGCAGTACATATGTGTATTCCATGGAGTATGGTTCATGTTATTTTGTCGATCTTACACCTTGTACTTGTTACCAAATTAAGATTACTGCAGCAACCGAAGGAGGGTCAGGATTAGCATCATACTCAGAATCAAGCTGCATGGCGATTCAAAGTAAGTCCCATCTATGATTTTTGTTAACAACCGATAAAAGGACGCATTGACCTAACTCGTGTTTCGTCGTTTTGTCGCTTATCTATTTAATCATTTATGTATATGTATGTATTTTATTTGTTTCTTCATTAATTAATTAATTAATTAATTAATTAATTAATCTATTTATTTATCTATTTACTAAAATACCTCGGCGAGGATGGTGGTTCATCACAATAATAACTCATATCATATTTTGGTATCTCATAAGATTTCTTTCTTTAAAAAAGTCGTAAAGTAGTTTATTATGTAAAGATTTATTCATCTTTGGAACAAAATGCCATTTTCTTACTTGATCTATTCTTCTTATTTATGAAAGATTTGCAGGCTCATGTGTGGTATTTGCATGAATTTTGCTCCACTCTCTGCGTATGAACATGAAGGTAGGAATCTACAGAATTTAATACTGCAAGCAGGCGCAGTACTAGACCGAACATTTTAGGAGGGCTACTAGGGGGTTTGACAGAAACATGCGAAGGAGCGTAGCAACCGAGCGGGGGTGTGGGAGGGGGATACCACGCTAGGAACTTTTTGAAAATACACATAGAAAAGACGTGATTCTAGGCATGGCAAATACGTATTTCAGTGGAATATTTTATCAAGATTAGGGATTGGGTAGTCATACTTGCGAAGGAGTGAAACGATCGAGCGGGGTAGGGTGTGAGAGGGGAATATCCACTCCCACGCCAGGAACTTTTTGAAAATACGCATAGAAAAGACTGATTTTCGAGGCACGGTAAATACGTATTTCAATGGTATAGTTTATCAAGATAAGGGATTGGGTAGTCATACTTGCGAGGGAGTGTGTGGGTGTGGGAGGAGGGATAACCCTCCCACGGTAGCAGATGTTTCAAAATACGCATAGAAAGGACGTCTTTTCTAGGCATGGATTTTAAAGGTATATTTTATGAAGATTTAGGATTTCAAAAAGATGTTCAGGAATTATACGTGAAAACTGTAATTGGGTATTCATACTTGCGAGGGGGCGGGGGACGGGTATGGGAGGGCAACCCACGGCAAGGAATTTTTGAAAATACGCGTAGCAAAGACCTGTTTCTAAGCAAAGTAAATACATATTTTAAAAGTATAGATTATGAAGATTATTATAGGGATTGTTGTCAGGAATTTAGGAAGATGTACAGTATATGTCAAGAAATGAAAATGGGTAGTCGAGGGAGCGAAGCGACCAAGCGGAAGGAAGGTGTTGGAGGTTGGATTCCCCCTCCCACCGAAGGAACGTTTTGAAAATATGTATTGAATAGACATGTTTCTGGGCATGGTAAATGCATATTTAAAGATTCTTATATCTTCTTTCTATCAATATTTATGTGTTTGCTAGATCACTTCAGTTTATTTATTAATGTTTTCATTGTAAAACATTTTTTGTCCGATTTTTTTTTCTTGGGGGAGGGGGGGGGGTCAAGCCCCCAAGGCCTCCCCGCAGAACCGAGCCTGACACAAGATCATACTGCAATATTGCTTGATCTGTTAATTTTACTGACTCAGAAAAGAAGGCCCAAACTGGAATTAAAAACCTACTGCTTGCCACAAGGCTACGTTGAGTGACAACAAGATCGCACTTAACTAGAAGCTAACACGGGCCAATTTTAAGTTCAAAAATATTTATGAGGCCACCTGATAGTGACCCTCATTTAAGTTTGCAGAGAAAATGTATTTTCTATGTTAGGACGAAATAAATACCGTGTGCGAAGACTAAACATTCCCCTTTTTTCCCGGGGGCATTATCTTATTATTTTACGGTGTATTATTAACCACTTAGCTCACGTTATATGTTACGTGAGCAAATATGTTATCGTAGAACGCCTTTAAATGATTGGGCAAAGCCCGATCAATAAATAGTCAGCAGTCACACTCGTCATCAGTGGCCACGGTGTGACAAAGATAGAAAATAAAACCAAACAAGGGCGTAGGCTGGGGGTGCACTGGGTGCACGTGCACCCCCCCCCCGCAAAGCCAAAGAAGTTCCGCCCCTGGCAAGCAAAAAGAAATTTTCACCACCTTTTCTGCTTTCAACGCCTGATTTTCTCAATTTTAGTTCCACCTCCCTAAGATGTGCACCTCCCCACACCAAGTTAGTTCCACCTCCGCAAGATGTGCACCTCCCCATGCCCAAACCAGCCTACGCCCCTGCAAAACCCGTTTCTGATTCGGACGTGGAAAAAACACGTCTGATCATGGCCAGACGGATTTCAATACTGACTGTTCAAAGCTTCCTTGACGCGCAAGAAAGGTGCGCTCAACCAAGGTTAGTACGCAGTGTAGGCGTCGTTCGACTGCAAAATGGCAAAACACCGGCGCCTCGACTTTTCAGACCTGCGAGAATTGCCAGCAATCGTAATGCATCCGGAGTATGATAACATAAGGAATCAAAATACGTTACCTTGGTTACCTTCTTTAAACACACGCTACACTTTTATTTCCCTTATGTCTAGTTCTTTCGCTTGTTTATACTTCTCATAAGGGAGGTAAAGCTGTTGTTATAAGTAGGCCTACCATGCTCTCGCAATATTGGTAGTTCTAATAACAACAGCTTCAGCTTCCCTGTAAAAATTATAAATAAGCGAAAGAAATAAATACAAGGAAAGGCGTAGCTTTAATCAGAGCTCCTCTACACTGAAAATAAATGAATATTAAACAAAGAGAGTGTAAAACTGTCTCCGCCGGGAATCGAACCCGGGTTGCTGGCTTAACATGCCAATGCCTTAACCACTAGGCTACGAAGACGTTAGTGGTTTCGGCAGGACCAAATTTCATTAACCCACAGACAGCCTCTCACTGACCTTGTTATGCAATTCCTTTGTGGCTCAGAGGTGTTACGAACAATGGAAATTCCGCCGTTTAATTTCAGGTTATTTTCAGTATGGAGATGCTCTGATTAAAGCTACGCCTTTCTTGTATTTTTTTCGTTCGCTCATTATCCCCTCGCCCGACGAAGTCGGAGAAGGATATAGTAACGCGGCCGTCCGTCCGTCCGTAACACTGGTTTGCGCTCGATAACTTTAGTAACGTTTCATGGATTCCCATAAGATATGGTATGTAGGTACATTATATCAAAATACAGCCCAAGTTCGATTTTTTTTTTTTGGGGGGGGTTTAAGCTCAAAGGTCAAATGTCATTAACTGCCCAAATAGCTATTTAACTGGTTTCCGCTCAATAACTGTATTAATTTTCAACGGATTATTTTTAGTGTGGAGGAGCTCTGATTAAAGCTACGCATTTCCTTGTATATTTTTTCTTTCGCGTGTAGGTAAATATACAGTATATGTATATATATATATATATATATATATATATGCATTTTCTTAACGCAATTGGTTTAATTGATGCTAAATTCGCTGCCATAGTCTCACTCCGAGGTCAACCAGCCGCAACCATGGTAACTGGTTCATGCGATGTGCGCGCGCGGTATGAACACCGAACCGGCCGTGAGTTCGCTATGGCCGTCGTGTCAATGTACGGAAAAATGTGTCATTTTCACGAGTAATTATCCGAAACGCAGACAAAATTAAGGAATTTCAGGTATTGGAATGTGTTCTCAGACAACTTATCCTTTATAGAAATATGCTCTTTTGCCTTATTTTTTGCTACAATTGTTGATTTTGAGGGAAATTTCCAGGCAGTCATAGCGAAGTTTTAAACCCGTGTTATGCAATGCGATACTACAGTGAAAAGTTTACCGGAATATCGAAACCCAGGTTTTGTAATCGGCATGTTTCTCCATCGGGAATCGAAAATAACTGTAACTGTGGCTCTCACTGGTATGTTGACACCCTATTGCAAAGCAGTTGACCCACCATTCTTCAGCTTTAATTTTGATGAAAATATGATAAATTTTGGTTCTTAACTTGCGGTCTCTGAGCGTTCGTGTAAACTGCATGAGTGATACGTTGTTACGGAAAGTGCGTGAACCATTGTAAAGGAAGTGAGCGTGACCCGAGGTCAAGTTACGTCACACTTTGGCAGCGAATACGCTCAAAAATAATTTCATTAGAAATTAAAAATCCTCGCCAAAGCTCCGTATTTTGTCACTATTTTTGTCTGGGCAGTATCGCGTATACTGCACATGCTCATAACCCCAAAACAAAATGGCGTGCGATCGCCGCGTCACTAAAAACGACAATCTGAGTCTCTAATTTCTTTGTTATTTCATGATTTTAATGTTATGTTTACATTCCATTGGTGTTGTGATGAAGATTTCACGTTAACCCTTCGAATTATTAGAGCCGACTTATGAATCGTAAAATGAAATGCGGAAAATTTATAGAAATTTGACTCGCATCGCGTACGGCTGCGGCTTACTGCGCCAGCCCGCACGCGACGTGTGCGGGCTGTGTACATATTGCACAGCAAATTCGTCAGTTGCGTACAATCTGACTGTTCTCTCCGTTTCGGAAGTAGATGACGGTAATCTACGCATTACAATTTATTAGCTAAACACCACCTTTGGAGTTCGCGTAACATTGTTGTTAAATTTTATTAAGTCGGGGGATATAAAACAAGTATACCAAGCATTAAGTACGAAAGTATAGTGAAATCATCTATCTTCGGATGGACTAGCAGTAACATATTTCCTCGGGGGTTATCTGAATTATACCTCAGTAGAAAGATTAGAGTCTGATCATCCAGATAAGGTATAATTCAGATAAACATAACACCTTATTATTACTTTGGATGCTATGCTGTAAAATATAGTCGAAAATAGTAGGGAAATGGGGTCCCCCCACCCCCGAGATTTTTCCTTGATTAATAAAAAAAAGCCAAAGATATTCAGAATCTGTTATTGGTGTGATATCACCTTTTGGCATAAAGCTTTTAATTTAAAGAAATCGTCAAAACTAAACTTGCGCTTTAAGGTAGACGTGAATACCAAAAAAATATGCCTACACATACAGTGTTTACACACATTTTCCTTGCACAAATAGAAGCGCCTGTGTGATTTGTCTTTTTATGTTTTCGTTTTGTTTCATGTCTTTTTAACTCAGAACCAGGCACTGTTAGCAATATCAGTGTAAGGGCTTCTGTCTCGGCAGATAAGACTAACCACTCCATCTATTTGACCTGGGAAAATACTACAGCATACTGTCAACCGTATACCTATGTGATACGTTACAACATGTACCAGAGGAAGGCGTGTCCGTCACCAGCATCTGACATCACGGACCAGACTCAAACCACCATTCAGAAATCCATCTGGTTGACAGGATTGGAGGGTTACACCACATATAACATATCAGTGACAGCGAGGAATGATGCTGGAGAGAGTGAGGCGACAACCACAATGGTGGATACATTACCTGGAGGTAAGCTGCAGTGAAATCATCTTTAAGAGTACTCTTGCTGTTTTTATTAAAAAAGGGCCCTTTTTTATCTTGACATTTTAAGAGTGCAATACATTTCTAATGGCAGTATTTTATCAGAAAACTATACTGGAAGTGTACTTTGGTTGTTCATTGCCCGATTTGCAACCTGCAACAATTCATCCTTTGCTTTGACTGCCTGATTGATTGATTGTGTATCCACACTTGTCGTTTTCACGGCACTATCTCCGGCTTCATTTGTAGCTGTCAATGATACGTTGTACCTGGTGTAACCCTCCAGTCCCCTCAACGTGATAAATGTCTGATTGATTTGATTTGCGCATAGAATCCAAATGTGCAAAAGCAGGGGCGTAGATCCATGTTTCAGATTGGGGGGGGGGGGGCAAAGTGAAAACATTGTAATTACAGAATTTTGTGCGTAAAGCACGCCGAAAATTTAACATTCTTGTATATTTGATGGTATTTTTGTGCTAAGTTTAAAGGTTTTATACTTCATTCAAATGCTTTTTAAACATATCGTTTTAATTGCATATTATTGAATTTTTCAATATGTCAAAATTATTGTGAACGTCGATCGTATGTTTTTCCCCTTCTCCATATATTCATTGGTGGGCCCCCCCCCCCGATCGACGCCTCTGTGCAGAAGTGCAAAACCATACACAAAAACAAGACAAGGTTAATATATGCATGTCAGTCTTTTGCAGTATCATTATCTATTAGTTTGTGTATCTGTGATGCAACAACTTCAATATTGTATCCCATGTAAAATAATTTTTCAAGATATCATGACATTTTTAGTAAAAAAAAAACATTTCGACGTATTATTTGACATCTACAGTGTTTCTTCTATACTGATGACTGATTTATGGGATCTATAAGTGCATTATATTAACACATGCTGTTTTGTGTCTCATCAACAGTTCCATCACGTATCCAGTCTGTCAATGTTACATCGACTGAGGACACCTTGACTTTCACGTGGAGTCCTCCGTCGTGTCAAGACATCCATGGCCGGTTTAAAAGATACCAGTATCGTTTACGGGAAAATGCTACACGAGTGGAAATGGCTAATCATGATATAAGCGACATGTTCAACCCCTATGTAAGCATTCCCGGTTTAACTGCCTGTACAACCTATTTGTTTCAAGTTCGGACTCAGCTGAAATCAAGCACGAGAAGTGTTTGGAAAGACGTCATAGCCCAAACTAATACATCAGGTAAATTTACGAAAATAACTGTAGAATTGTAATAACCAGCTCTTCACTTCAAAACATTTCTCCCTTGAACTACGATCTCTACGATCTCACAAATGTCATCATAATAAAATGTGACAGTATACTGTCAAATTATATACAGTGGAAAAACAATTAATGAGAGAACATTGGAACAATTGAAAAAAAGAAAAGTGTCGTTTTATCCAGGTATATTGATTTTGATGTTGTTATCTCCCCCTCTCTTTATATTCATGTATATATTTTGTAACATATACTCTATATAATTTTTGTTTCGAAAGCTGAACTATTACATTGGAACGACTTTATCCAGTTTTATTCCAGACTTGATAATCTTGTTCATCTTAGTATATTTCTACACTTGCCTACATTGTAGTTCCTGGAACGCCTCGGCGTATAAGATTCGACCATCACACCGGGCCCGGCATCGGTATAGTGGTGACGTGGGAGGCACCCGTGGAACCACCGTGCATACCTAGTGGGTATGAGATAGGGTACCAGCTCAGCAACAGAGATAGCTGCAGGATAGTGACACAGGAACAGGTACATATTGGACTTGTTTATGGTTCGAAACGCATCTCTGTGATCAGTGACCTGGATCCCTTCTCCACGTACAGTATACACGTGCGAGCTTTCACTTCAGCTGATTATGGACGAAACATAACCAATACCGTGGTCACAGGTTATTCAGGTAGGTATTTGAAAGGTACTTTGTTGGAGCTCCATATATAAGGAAGAATAGAAACAGTATCTTTTAGCTAAAATGCTAAGATGCTGAATCAAGTTTTCCCCAATATGCAAACTAAATGTACAACTCTGATCCAATTAAACCATGAATATAATGTGATAATTTCTTATAATTTTGAATACAATTGAATACAATAAAATAAACTGCTAAAATATTTTTTGCTTTTAAATCACGTAAAGAGTATTCTTTGAAAAAATTGTCCCTTCTTAATAAAAAAAAAATACGGTTGACATTTTTACTAAATTATTTTTCCTCCAGTTTTTTCACTCTTTGAAATCTGAACTACATGTGCCTGCACAAAAATTGTGCAAAATGAGGAATATATGCACACACACACACACACACACACACACACACACACACACACACACACACACACACACACACACACACACACACACACACACACACACACACACACACACACACACACACACACACACACACACAAAGACATTAATAGATCGAAAATCTAGTCTTTCTGTCACGTGTATTTGATTAAACCAGCAACCTCATGCTTTCGTCAGTACGATGCAAAAGTGGCCTTTTAAATTCTTATTAATTCGTTCCTAACACCTGGGGCGAATATTTTTATTTACACAACTGTTTAGCCATATCGGCTAAATTTGCTCTCCAAACGACTGTAGCAAAGTCTTGACGCGAGTATTTGAGATTGCCTGTCGTGACCGCTCGTGTTCTGCACGTGTACTTGCACAGGTGTCTTGCACAATGACCATACTAGTGCAACTTGTGTTCATTGCCAATTAACCCCGCAAATTAACTGCATGAGTCTGATGCTTACCGAGTATACCTTTTTCGCATTTTCAGCTAGGATGTATGTGATCTGTAGCATTTGTGCTATCTGACTATTTATAAAGGAAGAGACACTGAAACATTTGAGAAATTGTAAAGCAGCATATTGACTGTGTCTAATGTATCACGCATGTTTTGGGTTTTTTTAGGGGGGGGGGCTCGTATCTCTGGCTTGGCTTGATATTACATCATTCTGCACGTCTCAACATTTTGCAATTAATTACTATCAAATGTGGTTTATTTTTAAGAAACAAATCATTAACATCTACTACTGCTCCACTCTCTCCCCATCACCCTCTCACCCCCCCCCCAACACAGCACGCACACCCACCTACACCAAAACAATCTCCGGCAGTAGCATACAATCCACTGAACTATAATAAAGTTATAGTTTCAGTGGTACAATCTAGTGAAGTATACATACAATTCGATTCTTATTATACGCATTCAATTTCGCACAATGATTCAGCTGCAATGTATGAGGCATTCCGTTCACGTGCGTGGCCATCGGTTCTGCGTGCTTCTATATGTATGCATCACATGTACTGAACTCGTGGCGCAGACAGCTGAGGACTTAGACCGGTTAGACTCTCAACCCAGATCACCTTTTCAAATACTTTGCTGAAAATGGCTAAACAGTTGTGTAAATAAAATATTGGCGACCTGGGGTATTGAGGGTAGTGACACATCTCATTATTACGTTAAAGAACATATATCACAGGTGCTGTCACTGTGAATGCGAAACTTTTAAAGCACTACTTTGTTCCGTACGTATAATATACGTCCGTTTGAAAGTCGAACAAACTTTTTCCAAATGAATTATCAATTTATGTCCCCAAGTATCGTTAGTGTACTGATCAATTGAGCTCCATCTCTACATAAATACACTGTAGTATAAATCACCTGTAATTGGTCTGTCCCAATCTGTTGATACGCTTAACAGATCTGAAGGACCAGCTTGTTAACACTTGACATAACCCGCAGATAATACCGAATAATCTGTTTCAGAATCCAATACAGGTATTTTCTTTATTTCTTATATCATTTTTCTAGCACCGTCCGGTTCCCCACTCTCAGTACGAGCAACTCCTTACAACAACTGCATGATCACCTTCAGGTGGCAGAAGCCTGGGTGTGGTAAAAGGAATGGACCAATCACTCACTATGACTACATCTTGACCGATGGCAGTAGTAACACGGTTAGTAACAGCATACCGGTGACGTCATCATCTCCTAGAGGTTCTGTAACCTTGGGTGACCTGAAGCCGTACACTTCCTATACTTTCAAAGTGAGGGCGAGGAACAACAATCTTGTTGGCAACTATTCATCGGGGATGAGCATACAAACAAACATGACGAGTGAGTAAATTAAAAAAGAATTCCAGCAATTACAGACGATTACCCTTTTCCATATTCACAGACTGATAATAACATTTTAATATTTTCTCTGTACTAATGATGTCAATCTGTACACGTCATTAGACTAGTAAGTTTGTCATTATCAAAATCATGAGAGATATATTTGTAGTGAATATTTAAATGCGTGTCGGGCTGTTTCCGTGACTACCTATTCCATGTCGACCTATGTGATTCCTTTTATTTTGTGCATGTGTAGTATCCAACATAGTTACTAATGGGAGAGTAGCCAACAAACTCACAGTCACGTGGTCGGTACCATCTTCCTGTATCGTTGACCGATATCGAGTGACGTACCAATTAATCCAACGAAACGCCTGTCCAGATGAGGCTGCCAGTACATCCCAGGAGCACCAAGATGTGACGGAAAAGACAGTGACACTGGTTGATCTTGAAAGTTATGCGACCTACCGTATTTCGGTGTCTGCCTTGGTTAATGGCGCACCAGGCACGGCCTTCAACGGAAATGGAATTACAAAGAGCACAGGTATGACGTGTAAATTTTAGAGAAATGTTGACGTGGTGTCACAATTTTATAAAAGATTATATTAGCCGATATGTATCAGCACCTGGCACAGACGAGGGCGTTAATTCATCGTGCCCCCAATACACAGTGAGCAGGGGCGGCGGAAACGGGGTAGGGGCAGGTGGGGCACATGCTCCCCCGCCCCCCCCAAAAAAAAAGATCCAAAGGAAAAAAAACATGTCCCCGTGTTCAAGTGAAATGTGCCCTCTTTTGTTTCTGCCCAAACTAAGTGACGTGACCCTTTTTTTGTCGAGCCCACCGAGGTGGAGGGAGACTAAGAGATCACTATGGCGTTTGTCCGTCCGTCAGTCCGTCCGTTACGCTTTCAAAAACTTAAATAACTCTGTGTTAAATGCTCCAATTGCAATGAAACTTGGATGGAGGCTTGATCATACAGACTTTCAAATTTAGAAGTATGTGAAGGTCACCACAAGGTCAAATGTTACCCGCAGGGGTCAATGACCTTTTTAAGCCAATGTTAAGTTTTTTGAGCAAGTTTCGTTTATGGCTCATAACTCTGCCTCCATTTGCCCAATTGTGACCAAATTTGGGTGGTAGATGTCTCATAGGAAGCTAAAGGTCATCAAAAGGTTAAAGGTCACTGGCAGGGGTCAATGACCTTTTTGAGCCAAATGTTAAGCTTTTTTAGCAAGTTTTGTTTATGGCCCATAACTTTGCCCCTATTTGACCAATTGTGACCAAACTTGGGTAGTAGATGTCTCAAAGAGAGCTAAAGGTCACAAAAGGTCAAAGGTCATCAGCAGGGGTCAACGACTTTTTAAGCCCAATGTTAAATTATTTGAGCAAGTTTCTATGTACGCGAAACTGGGCGAGACACATTTTGGCTATCGCCTTGTTTTTTTTTAATTTAAAGTATTTTCTATTTTTATTTTATCTTTTTTATTTCATGTAATATGCTCTCTTCTCTTTTTTTTCTTTTTCCTTCATTTTGAAAAACCTTTTCTTTCCTTATTCTGCACCTGACAAGACACATCATACACTACAGAAAAAAAAAAACAAAGTTGGCTCATGGTTCATAAAGGGGCACACTTTGCGCCTAAAAAGGGCATTAAGCCTCACCTTAGTGCCCCTCAAGCGTGCCAAAACGCCACCTACACTGTTTGCCCTTATACCCCCGTAAAACTTACATGCACAGAATGTCATTTTTTTTTCAAGTTAAATGTGCCCTCTATTGGTTTATGGCCATACTGACTGTTGTAAACCTTTTTTGAAAGACATGCACTTTAGTGCCTGAAGATGGTTTTTATTTATTTACTGTGTAATGTTTTCTTTTTGCCCCTACTGTACTGAGAAGACACAAAGTGAGTAAAGTGTTCAACGAACTGAGGCGCATTCTGTGCCTAAAAGTGGTATTTGCGTAGTGCTCACCTTAGTGCTCACCTTAGTGCCCTTCAAGGGTAACACAAAATAGGCCATCCAAACTGTTTGTCCTTATTCCCCCGTAAACTTATAGGCAAAAAGAGAATGTCCCTTTTCCAAGTTAGATATGCCCTCTATTGGTTTGTGCTCATACTGAGTGAAGTGAAACTTTTTTTAAATATACGCACTTACGTGCCTGAAAGTGTGTCTTATTCAAAATTTTATTTGTTACGTAATATTTTTTTCTCCTGACGGGGCACGTCAGGGGTGGCAGAAATTGGCATTCCCCGCTGCC
This sequence comes from Eucidaris tribuloides, assembly GCA_001188425.1. NCBI lineage: Eukaryota > Metazoa > Echinodermata > Echinoidea > Cidaroida > Cidaridae > Eucidaris > Eucidaris tribuloides. Next base: position 17,655 of record JZLH01S0358496.1, read on the forward strand.
TGTCCCAGTAGACCGCTATCCTCATACAAGTTAAAGGCAAACATTGCCATGTGTACCATCTATTTGTTTGATATGCCCATATGGAGCTACTTGAAATACAAGCCTTTCGTTCGTGAAGGTAATGTTCTTTTATTTATATATCATTTATTATAATATTTCCTTTTTTCAAAGTGGGTAAATTGTTCAACGAACGGACACATGTGCTTAAATTAGGCATTTGGCCTCTAGCTCAACCCCGTGCCCTCAGGTATGGCACAATTGGGCCTCCCAATCTTCTTCTCTAACAGCATGGCCCTGTGTTTCATGTGCTTTTCAAGCAACAAAAACGTGTCTTTTCTTTTTGTGCTTCAATGAACAAAAATAAAATATCGCTTCTTGAAAGAAAAGAAGGCCATTTTTTTACAACATAATTTTGCCTGAGGTTGCATACTCTTATATGCCAGTGTCATGGTTGTATGAAGTACTTGTATTACATCCATATTCTGGCAGATAGGGTACTTTGTAGCAGCTTCTCAACATTGCGTCATGCTCATAATGATTGCCATACTTTCATTAAAAACACAGTTTGGTATTTTAGCTGTTTTATAATGTCGGAGTCAAGTTATATTGTAGTGCAGTAGGTAACCCTAAGAATCGTTCAGTTAATGATAACAGCATGACATATGGAACAACTGTGGAGTTAAGGTCGCTCTTTCAGAAAAAGATCCTGGCCACGAAAAATTCTAAGACGGCGGCCATTTTCCAAGATGACTGCCAGATGACATCATTATGAGATATTTGTCAAGTTTTTTGTTGGGTGTGAATCATCCTTGAGTAAAATTTCAACTTTAAACTTAAGTGGTAATAAAAAGCTGAAGGTCACCAAAATGTCAAAGGCTACACGCAGGGGTCAATAACGCTTCTGAGCCCTGTGTTAAAGATTAATTCCAGGATTTGCATTTCCATCACTTCCCTTCATTATCAATACAAAACGGTAGTTTAGAACTTACAAATTGTGTGTTAAAAGTTTGAGATCCATACGTCATAAATTTGTTGGTTTGTGAATAAAATTGCGGATCACGGATGAGTGTCCGTTCGCATGACCAGCAGAGCACACTGATTGGTTAAACGGCTAAACTCCGCGCGACCTTCGGCTAACGGCTGATTGGACAGTTTTGGAACTTACGGAACAACCCGTGCACGTTAACGTCGATGCGTAAATGTTGAAATTTAAATGTCCATATTATTACCAAAACAACGTATTCTACCCAAACGTTCTATGACAATTGTTTATTTATACATGTACTAATCTTCACATTGTGAATGATTTGAGCTGATTTAATTCATTTGTAAACGTTTTCTGGCGTGCAAATCCCGTACTCTGTCTTTATTTTTTTTAGCAAGTTTCTATTATGTCCCATAACTTTGCCTCATTTGCACAATTGTGACCAACCTTGGGTGGTAGATATCTCATGAGCTGGATGTCACTGAAAGATCAAAGGTCACTGGCAGGGGTCAACGACCTTTTGTGAGCCCAGTTTTAAGGTTTTAAGTAAATTTCTTTTATGTCTCATAAAAACAAAAAATATCCTGGCCACAACAAAAATTTAAGATGGCTGCCATTTTCCAGGATGGCTACCAGGTGACCACATCATTATGCTATATTTGCCATTTTTTTGTTGAATGTGGGTCAAAATTGAGTAAAATTTCAAGATTTTCAGTGAATATGATTTTATGAAAATCGAATAAGGCTGCCTTTTTCCAAGATGGCTGCCAAATATCAATGCCATGCAAAGTACACATATCGTCATCGATATGTCGAGATGTTTCAATTGATCCAACCACTTCTGTGCTTTTGGCCAAATGATTTAGAAAAGTATATTGGAACAAAAATCGACACTAAACAAGGTAACAGTATATCCCCACAATAATCTCTTAATAATCTCTTAACAACTCTCCAAATGACATAATATAGAGATGAATGAAATGTATTTTGTGGCTACAGCCCGATAGTCCGCGGGTCCGATAGTCCGCGGGTCCGTTAGTCCGCGGGTCCGATAGTAAGATCAGAATATAGTGAAATCAAAATGTCATCGAGAGGTCAAAAGGTCAATTCCCATGGGGTTCTTTAACTATAACCCAAAGGGACTTCGCCCCCTGACAACTACTTCAAGGAAAATATTATCCCCATATTTTTTTTTATCGACATGGCGAGATACGTTATCTTGCCAAGTCGAAAAATTTATGTCAACCTATGGCGAGATATCTGGATTCTCGCCGGGCCTTGTACACTTCATATTCAATTCTTTTCTTTCGCTGTAAGTTTTGGTGTAGTGTCTGTGGGTTATTTTTATGGTTAGATTTATGCTGTCTGTAAATATTCACACTGTATATTATACAAATATATACTGATACGAGAGTCTCTGGTTGAAACTATGACGAGCCCGAGGTTACATGGACTGTACTATTTTCCCGAGGGGTGCAGCCCCGAGGGAAAATAATTTACAGTCAATGTAACCGAGGGCGTCATAGTTTCAAACAGAGACTCTCAGGGCAGAATATATTTGTTTTATATCCGTCATTGAATTAACAGAGAAATTACACAAAGAAAAAAAAAGGAAAATGAAATGTACTTACGGTACCCCTACGAGTAATTGTGTGTCGCATGCCATACAGGTGCGCGATATTTTTAATTGCGGTACGGATAGGAATACAGTTCCATTAACGTATACTCTAGTTAGTCAATACCAATTTCATAAAGCTATAAAACACTAATTTGGTCCTCATTTTTTTTTTACTATGATCCTAACTCAAACACGACGAATTCAACCCAGTGTTAATCTTAAACTTTGCCAGATTTTCATACGGGTGTAGCACGCATAATGTCTTTTACGCGCACGGAAAAAAATAGCGTACGGTTCATGTGTTTTGTACACAGGATTTATTCGGCTTTTTAAGCTGAAATCGCGATCCCGCTATCGGGTACTAGTCGGTCGTGCATGGGTGGGGCAAATAGTATAGCGCCCTCATTGTTGACAGATTAATGTACTATCGGACTCATAATGAGTCCGATAGTATTATAACTCCGAAAGTTATAGTACTTTCAGAACTATTGTGTCCTATTAGACTCACAGAATAGTGTGTTTATTTTTCATCATGTGACATACTTTTGACCAACCAGAATTCAAGAAACTTACAATGAGGGATATAAATTTTTATATAGAAATATACAAAAGTTCGAGCAAGCAATTTAGTAATTTCAAAGTTCTCAAGTGCATTAATAAGCGGAGGGCCGAAGGCAGAAAATGAGGGTTTCGTTTCACCCCCTGTACAAACTAAGTAGACCATGTTTATTTTCAAGCTTATAGCATAACAAACAATATTCAAGAGGTCTACCTCAAAAAATTTGTTGCGAACACCTCCAAATCCAAGACGGCGTCCAAAATGGCCGCCGTTTTGATAAATGTTCAAGTTTTTAAGATAAAATTTGTTTAAAAGGTCCAATCCCTACAAATGTGGTGTCATTTTAAAGCAAATTAAACTGCCTACAATTTGATACCACACTTAACACCTTTTAGGATGACTTTCATTGTGATTTTTGGTCAAAAACCTTGTTTTTTGACATTTTTCCCAAACATCTGAAATATTAGGAATGCATATTTTCTCATAAATCAAGAATTCATGAAAAACATGATGCCATACTTTTCCAGAATTTGTCCAAATGTGTGAACAACATTTTGTGAAAATTAGAAGTTTATTCCTATTTTTAATCAAAAGTTATAAGGTCACAATCCTGATGACTTCATATTTACTTTTGGAGCAGTTTTGGCAGTCCATGTGTTATGTACTAGTCTCGATTCCAGACCCTGCAACTTTTTCTCCCTATACGTAGCAGTGCTGGTGCAAAGCACCCACACCATGTGACCATAGAGACTAATGTGAGTCAAAGCAGTTGACTGAGGATAACACTTTCCTTATCAATATAGGATAGGTTTATCTAAAGGTCAAGAAGCCAGACTAGTCAGTTCATTGTATTCCCATAGACTACATGTGTTATAATACTAATAGGTGAGCGGCGAGAGGCCAAAAAGCGG
>JZLH01S0358518.1:2522-12740 GCA_001188425.1 Eucidaris tribuloides
ATTTTTTAGAGTTAAGTCCAGAAATTCATGAAATTAAAACCAACCTGAAATATTTAGTGTATTAATAAACAGAACTGCGATATCATTGTAAGCACACACTCGCACATGTTCATGCTGCCAAATACAAATTTTTAAAGTGATACTTTGACTTCTTGTTTCTAGATAATTCTGAGAGACCTTGTGACCGATGAACCACAGGAAGGGAAAGTCACTGCAGTTATTCATCTAAAAAGGTATGTTAACGTTTAGAAGAAAACAGTAATCATAGTAGAACTTGGATATTGGTAATGGAAATTATTTGTGAGGAATACCAAATTGTTTATATATAAAAAGTTGTAATTGGTTCCAGTGGTTAAATGTATCATTGCTTGGGAATTGTATGGTGCACTGGTTTTGTGGAAGTTAGAGTTTTAAATTTGTATGTAATTGCTATCAATTCATTAGACATGTAATGTCTGATGGATAGAAATTATGTAATTATGTTTGGTTCTGTTGTTAATATCCCATTTTTTTCAAAACTTCAACAGAACATTAAAGTAACGTATCAAATCAGGAATGTTGCCTTTAAATATCATGACAGTAATTTTTTGTTTGTGCCAATATATATATAAGAGGTGTGACAAAAAAAAAAACGAGACTGTGACAGCCACGCCCATGAAGCAATGTCAATCGACCTGCCGCCTATGCCACTGTGTTTCCCAACATCTCATCAACATTCTGCTATAATATTGTTCACCTGTCTCACTCTGTGTCCCTTCCTTGAGCTGTTGAGTGGCACGCCCTGCTACACCCCGTGCGATACTTAAGGTGGCATAAACATGGAGCATAGAATCCATCTGAAGTTGTTGGTTCAGTTGGGTGGGGACCCAACCGAGTGTCTTGAGCTTCTGTCGCGGGCAGGATCTTTTCCATAAGACTGCTGGAAAAACTTGAGACACCAAGTGAGCCCCCTGCCCAACTGACCCAAGAACTTTAGATGGATTCTATGCTACATGTTTATGCCACCTATAGTATTGTGATGGGGTGTAGCAGGGGCGTGCCACTCAACAGCTTGAGGAAGGGACACAGAGTGAGATAGGTGAACAATATTATAGCAGAATGGTGATGAGATGTTGGGCAACACAGTGACATTGGCAGCAGGTCGTTTGACATTTCTTCATGGGCGTGGCTGTTACAGTCTCGTTTCTTTTTTGTCAAACCTCGCATTATCTGAAAAGTCACATGAGAGTTTATAATCATGTAGGATTTCATAACTATATGCTTTTGATGTTATCAAGTTGTTATTATTGATGATATTATTGATAGTAGTTTTGATATTCTTGCTAAAATTACTATTCTTCTTCTTCTACTTCACAAATTCTCTAATACTTTATTTATTGATTGATTTATTCATTCATTCCATTGGCAGGGATGGGACTCTGGAGTTAACTTGTACAGAAAGTGTGTCAGGCAGTATGGACAGTCTTGTCATTCCACCCACCAAACCTCACACGGGTCACTCAGAGGAAGGGGCTGGCAAGGATCAGGATTGAAACTTCCTGTCGTACGGTGAAAAAATGACTCACATCCACCATGGGAGCACAGAAAACGTGGCCTGCTAGTGTTATTATAGAAATGCAGTGTTGGTAACCATAGACGAGATGAAAGACAGTGTAATGCTATAACATGCTGGTGGTCGTGCAGGTTTAGAAATCTTGACCAAAGCAGACCTCTGATACTGGCCATTATACCTACACCTGGTGCAAATGCATTGGTCTGTAGATTGTCTTGGTTTGTGATATGTGAAGATATCTGCCCAGACGAATATCAACAATGCATATGATATGGTATGTACAGACAATGTTTACCCACATATTGCACTAAGAGTGTGTTAGGACTGGAAAGATTAAGGTATGATTCAATCTCCCTAGCTCAAAAGGGGTTTATTAAAAAAAAAATGATGAATTTTGTGTAGTTAAAAAATGTCCATTTTAATTCCCATTTCTATCAATACATAAATGACACAAAGAAACTATATCATTTTGAAGACTGTGATGATGAGCAATGACTGAATTTATTTATTTTTGGAAGCTAGTAAAGTCAGCAGAAAATGGGGTTTTCAGGGAAGTTATATTAGTCTAGACCTTGCTATTGGCTACCAGTGGGGGATGTTCCGGGATCACATCTGTGAGCCTCCTACTTTGTTTTTTGCACCATCTTGAGAAAGCTTCATATATGGAAAAAAGGAAGAGGTGGGAGGGGAAGGGAATTATTAACATAAACCACTTGTTAAGTCATTACTTGTAGAGTGACTAACTCACCGGAAGACACTGAGTTATGATTGACAACATTTTTTAGTTAGAAACTTTGCCATAAAAGAGTTGTCTGTTCATATACTGTATGTAGCGTATCTAAATTCAGTTGTGCAAATATGTAACTGGTAACCATAATATTATTTATCTTACTCATAAACATTCAGCGTGATTCTATTGAGCATATCCTATTTATCCAGTTAAAATTTAACCGGCTAATAGTGGTGAGCGGAGAATTTCTATTGGATTACATTTTCCGCAAAGTTTGATCTAATCGTCAGGATTGCCGGCTAGAAGTCCATTGACCTGGGTTGCCGCAAGGTATTGTGGGACGACCGAGGTCAAATCTATGCTCAATCAAACACGTGTGCTCTCTGACCTCCACAAGTGGAGGTCAGTGCGTGCGCTGCAGCCAGGGGTCATTTATTCTGATCACGTGGCTTTGTTGATTTCCGGCTTTTCACCGGCAAATACCACAACAGGCTGTTTCTATTGACGTCTTACGGTATCTTGGTACATTGTGAGATCTCATATCTTCTTGCACCACAACACCATACAATATGCAAGGATAGCAACTACATTATTAGATAGTCGCAATAATTTGCAACATTAATTTAAGTACACTCAACTCCCCATAAGACGATCTTGACGGGACTGAGTGAAACACGTCAACTTAGGTGATATTCAAGTTATGCATGAGTCAACAAAAATTCGAGTTGTGTGTATGCCAACCTTTCAATGTACTCATAGTCAGAAAGCTGCACGGATTGGTAGCCTATGAAATACAATTTTCATTGTCACACCACCACCAAGACCTTTACAAGAATAACACACACTGCAACATAGCATATGTGAGAAAAAAATCTGCCTGCATTGGTGGATTTGGTATTCTGGAAATTCCACTAGAAAGAAACAAGGCATGCAGTGTCCTGTAACAAGATACTCTCCTTTATACCTACCAAAAGAGTGAAATCTGAGCTGAGGTTGATAAGAGACGACAAAGTGAGAAAGGGAGAGGAGGAGACGGCATGTCGCCACCTGTTTGAGGCTGGGCTAGACCACAGGAGGTACATGTACATGACAAAATATCCCAAGTGCTAAGTTTTGGTTGGTGTATAATGCACCATGAACTTGGAACATGTCCGTTAGAAGAGAAGAAAACTTTTAGCGTGGTATGACGAGAGTAGAGGAACAAAGACTGTCTTGTGTAAACAAATCTTCGGACTTCAGCGGGTGGGTACTTTGAGTTTGACACAAAGCATTGAGTACACGCGATGGTGTCAAAATCAACTTAGGCAGTGTCAGTTTGATGTTTTTCTTTGTTAATGTGTTGGGAATTTTGATCGACTTAGGCGCTGATTCGACATGTAAAGATGAGTTAGGCAGATAAATAATTCATGTAAGCTTATGGAGATGAATCGGGACTTTTCATTTCTGTCGACTTACACAATTATTCGACTTGCCCGACTTCGACATATGCGGATTGGCTGTATTTTTTACTTAGCTCATCTTGAATACAATATATGGATAATATGACTATGTACAGGTAGCTTGCGTTGTGTGTGTGCAAAATAGTAGTAAGTCAAATTACTCAAAATTTCATCATTGAAACATTTTCATTTTTTTTTTGTTGACCCACTACTGTAACTAAGAATTAAATATTAACTTTTGAGTAAAGGGTATATCTAGAGTTGACGATGGTGTACCAAATGTATAAACAGGCAATAACAACGACAATCAGACAAATGGTGTCCAGCGGATAAGAAGGAATTCATCGTTGCTTTAGAACCAGAAGGGCTTTATTACTAAATACTTGATACAGCAATAGCTCCTTTCTGGCTCTCAGCCGAGATCATGCGAGTGGTTGTGTGAACTGCAAATACTTGACAAAGTTGATTTGTGAAAGTTTGTTTAGAAATTGCTTATACCATGGTAAAAAATTATGGACTTACTATTTTAGCATTTTTTAGCAGATCCGTTTTTGCCACAGTTATAATTGACATAATTTATTGATGGCACACTTATATGCTCACAATGTATGAAGCTGAGCTTTACCATACTCATGTTGAAAGATATACTGTGAATGTAGGGCCCATGTGTGCTTCCTCCATGCAAATCAGCCCTAGAAATGTGTTTGTGATACACCTTTTTGACTGGCGTTTTGCATACCACACATTTCATAGAAAAATGTATTTTCTGTGACAAAAAATAATGACAAAAGTCAATGTTATATCAGCCTTTTTGACTGGAATTCAGATATGTTGACAATTATGTCAGAAATATCTTGTGAATCGTTGTACTAACCATTTGGGTGAATTATTGGACGTTTGATGCCAGGTACTTTTCAAAGTGTTATCATAGAAATAGTTTCCAACACAGTGAATTCATCACAAAACACTTGGGTAGTTCGACTCTGGACGATTCCTAAAATGAATAACTGTGTTGTACTTTGGTCGACTCCCTTGTACATAAAGCCAATGGTGCTGAGTTTTGGTATAAAATAAACTATGTTTCTCATATGCAAGACAAATATATGACCTATATCCTTATTTTGCAATTGCGAGAGTGTATGCTCATTGTTTTTTTTTTTAGGATAATGAAATCATGAGATAAATGAGCTGTAATTGATTTTAAAAATGTATTTTTCATTGGTCTTGAAATTTAAATTGAGCTTGTAATGATTGATATGTTTTAGGTAGACATTCAGATAAAAGGATATTACTCTAGAAGGGCAATTCCATAAAATATGTACGTCCCACCCCCTATGTGTGGGACCTTCCGGGGGTGGTTTCTTTGATTTCTTGTTCTTAGAGGGTTATAGTGCTCTTATATTATCATGGCTTGGGCAGTTTGTGGAAGTGGGGCATTGGGGATGGAGAAAAATAGGGGGTCGGACATACAAAAGTTGATTATTTTCTGGAACTGCCCAGAAGTAACTGGAGATTTTATTCCATGGTTTCATTGTCTGTTACATATACTTGAAGTGTGGTTAAAACTGAGCATGTAGGAGGACTTTGAGTGGGCAGCAATAGGCCGTTTTCGTAACATATTCAAATTTCAATGATACGTATTGAACAAAGATTGTTCTGGATGACCGGAAAAACTTTTCCAAGGCGTGTTCGACACTGGATTACAGCAATTGAAGTTCATTTGAAAAGAACAGGTTAATTGTATTGGCTGTCTCTAGGTTCCCGAGAATGAAACATCCATAAAATTATGAAAACGGCCTATTTGTCAAGTTCATGGAATTGTCAATTTTGATCTAATCATACTGCCCAATGGGATCTATTATTTGTGAGTGGGGAATGTGTATATATGTTTGTGGGACTGTCTGTGTTAAAAGGGCTGTGACATGATTGGGAGAAATAAAAACTGCCTCTAGAACAAAACTGGTTGAAAGATATACCAGTCTATACACCAGTTTTAAGTGTATCTCCTGGCTGGAAGGATTTGTCTTGAAATTTGTTTACGTAAGGAGAATCAAGCGTGAATATACCAGGAATGAATTTCTCTTGAGCCCCCTTTGAAATTAATCCCATTGACAGCTACACAACAAACTTGTCTGTTATAAGAAATTCTTATGGTAATACTTTTGAAATGAGTCAACTTTTGATTACAAAATTTTTACAGTAAAATCCTTGCAGAGTTTACTTGATTCTAGAATAGTTTTACGCCAAATTGAGGACTACCCCAATCATGTCATTTAAAGACACAGGCTAACATTGTGGAGCTTCAAATTAAAAAATTGTCAAACTTTTGCTCTCTGAGCTACGTAGTAGTGTTTGAATGGACAAATAAACACTGTAGAATACAAAAGTTTGGAAATTTATGCTACCACTGGCAAGATATGAATGAATAAACGAGTTAGTGAACTAGGGGTGAATACAAAATAGCCTAGATCTACACACAGTAAGTCTATGGGAGAGAAATGGGCAGGTGAATCTGGTTAACTTTTCACTTTTTTAAAGCACTAAATAATCACTTTGAAATACAATTTCTCCAGAGCTTCATTTTTAGACCTTATCAAAGACACTGGTAGCATGGGGAATCATGTAGCTCAGATTTTTTAAAACTGGAAACAATGTTATACAGTGCCTTTAAAGTGATAGGCTAACATTGTGGAGCTTCAATTTAAAAAATTGTCAAATTTTGATATCTGAACTATAATAGTAGTGTTCATATGGACAAATAAACACCCTAGAATAAAAAAGTTTGGAAAGTTACACTGCCAATGGCAAGTTACGCATGAATAAACAGTTAAAACCTCGGGGCGAGTTTAAATAGCCTAGGTGTACACACAGTAAGTCTATGGGAGAAAATGGGCACATTTTTTCAGGGCGTCCGGTTTTAGACCTTATGCAAAGGGCAATGGAGGCATGGGGAATCATGTAGCTCAGAATTTTTTTTGACGTGGTAAATGTTAGCCAATACCTTTAAAGGTAAATTACATGATTGGGGTGGTCCAGAAGTTGGGGTGAAACTATTCTAGAATCAAGTAAATTGTGCAAGGATTCTACTGTGAAAGTTTTGACTCATTCTAAAGTAACTTCCATCGTGTAGCTCTCTATGGCATCTTATTCTCTCAGGCCCCGAGAGAATCTAATTCCTAGTATGTTCATGCTTGATTTGGCTTAAGTAAACAAATTCAAGATAAATCCTTCCAGCCAGGAGATATACTCCAGCTGGTGTATCCATTGGTATATCTTTCAACCAGTTTGGTTTAGAGGCATTTTTATTTCTCCCAATCATGTCACTGCCCTTTAACTGTAATGTGTGGAGAATTAAATAACGTGTTGGTGAAGTGTATAATGAAGCTATGATGAGATTTATATAGACACTCGGCAAAAAAATAATTGCAATCCATGAGACACTGAAAAATATGGGATATTGTAAGGAATTTAATATATCAAGCAGTGCAAAGACAAATTTATACCATTTAAAGTACCAACACATTGTCTAATATTGCAAATGTATATAAGCTAAAAGCAATGCAGTCTCATCTGGGTAACATGCCAGGCAAATAAACCGGTTTCCAAGAAAATGCATACTACAGCCTGATTATCCTAACAACAGATGTGTTTCTCCAGATTTTTATCTTCTGGATTGAATGAAAACCTTGTTTGACCTCATGCAGTGGATGAGTATGCCACCACACTCGTACCCATTCAATTTGAATTTAAATGGCTCGTGTGAATGTACCCAATTTGATAAGCAGTTCTGAAGTTACCATGGTAACGAGATAAAATCAGACATGTAGATGACCTTTCAATTCTGAAATCTAAGTGGTTCATTCATGTCTTGATCATACTTGACCCTAGTTTCATTCAGATCTGATCAGCAGTTTTGAAGTTATGGCATGAATCAGCTGAAATGAGAAACAAGGTTGTGTGACCTTTGACCTTCAAGTATGAAATGTAATTGATTCATTGTTGCCTCAAACAAACTTGAACAAGTTAATTTAAAATCTGCTCAGCCATTCTTAAGTTATTGCATCAACAGGCCCAAATCATACATGATTTGTGTGGGCCCTCCTGAGCTTTGACCTTTAAGATCTTATCCATCTCTTGGTGCCGCATACACACTTGACCCAGGTAACATTTAAATGTGATCAGCTGTTTTTTGTCGAGCCCACCGAGGTGGAGGGAGACTAAGGGATCACTTTGGCGTCCGTCCGTCCGTCCATTACGCTTACAAAAACTGGAATAACTCTGTGCTAAATGCTCCAATTTCACTCAAACTTGGATTGAAGATTGATCATACAGACTTTCAAATTTAGAAGTATGTGATGGTCGCCACAAGGTCAAAGGTCACCAGCGGAGGTCAACGACCTTTTTGAGCCCAATGTTAAGTTTTTTGAGCTAGTTTTGATTATGGCCCATAACTTTGCCCCCATTTGCCCAATTGTGACCAAACTTGGGTGGTAGATGTCTCATAGGGAGCTGAAGGTCACAAATAGGTCAAAAGGTCACCGGCAGGGGTCAACGACTTTTTTGATCCCACCTTGTTTTTTTATAGTGGTAATAGACCCAAATCAGACATGTAGGAGACCTTATGACCTTTGACCATTGATTTTTCAACTCTAAAATCTACTTAGTTCATCAGTGTCTCATGATACATACTTGACACAAGTAACATCAACATCCAATCACCGCTTCTTGGACCCAAAAATATAATGCCTCCTGTGTCAGAGGCATAACAAACGCTGTGGTTATAAAGCTGCTCCATTTATTAAATCTCCTAATAACCAAGTTTCCCGCTCTTATCAACCGCCAGTTGGTTGTACACATTGTTAACAGTTTTTATAGATCTATAACTTCAATTCCTTTTAAATCTGCTGAAACTAATGAGATGTAATGTGATTAACTTCTCTATAATACACCTTGTCACGCTCTTATACACTGTACAATGTATGCTTCCCTTTACCACTATAGTTTGATTTGATTTGATTTATTTTCTGTATTTCAGTAATTTGATACATAACATGAACAGAGCTGCCAACTCATATGTTTTAATGATATTTAGTATAATTTTTCATCATCAAAATTAACAAAATGTGATTTTTTAATGTAATTTTTTTTCCTGAAATTTGTTTGGCATGCTTAATATGTGTAATTTACCCGTATTTGTACCAAAATATGTTTTTTCATTCAAAATATAATTTTTACTATGGATCAGTATGTTTTTTGGTCAGCAGAGGTTGGCAGCTCTGCATGAACAAACTACTACCAAGTATTGTCATAATATACAATGTGCAATACACAAGTACAATTGTTTTGCTTAGATAACACACATGCGACAAAAGATACAATTGAACAAATTCATACATGATTTCATTATACAATAACAAAAAAAGTTATGAAAGGCAAGAGCCAGGAGGCCATTATCTTACATTGAAAAAAATGAATCTAATATGACCTCAAAAGAGAAATATGGGCATCTTGTCAATATACAAATTGTGTTTATAACAAAACAGAAAGCAATCCAAGGTGATAGGTTTAGGTGGGGTTAGGTGAATGCAGTGGTAGGTGGACCATGATTGGTTTGCTTGTAGTGTGTATGAATTGTATGTGTGTGTTTGTCAGTTTTTTCACTTTGAGCTGTCTCTGAATTTCTCCACTGCTTGAGCTGCCTTCAACACAGTGATGTCATCGAAATGGCGGCCAACCAACATCACACCGACTGGCAAACCTTCCAAGAATCCTGCATTGACATTGATGGCTGGATGTCCCGTTACATTGAAAGCCATAGTGTTTGCGGTCATCTCAAAACACTTCTTGAAGTAGTCTGTGGAGAAAGATGTACCACAATTTGTAACCGTGTCATGACTAGTGATTGTTGACAGAAAGATGATTTGGAAATCGAGTTTTTACTTTTAATAATTTATTCTATAACATGATAAATATGACTTTAAATGATCATCACCTATTCCCAAATGCCAAACATGGCTAGGTGTTTCGGAAAGTGTGTGTATGTTCACGTCAGAGGCCTACCTGTCATATTTTACCCCCATTTTGTCATTTTTGGATGTTACATTTGCTATTGCTGTAGGTAAGAAAATGCGGGATTAAAGCCGTCACTTTTTACTTCAAACAATAAATAGTGGCGTATTCCAGTGTGATGTTACATCATGAGGCTTTATTTAAGAAGGGTGGATCGTGAAATTTTGTAAATGGATGCTATCCAACTGCATGTCTACTGATGTTCAAAATAGAATTGTGGCACCACATTACATCATCACTAAACACCACTAAATTAAATATCACATCACCTCATACTCACAACAGCCACATTACAAAACATCACATCACACTCATCGCATCACATCACATCCGTCACATCACACTCATCACATCACATCACATCACATCACACTCATCACATCACATCACACTCATCACATCACATTCATCACATCACATCACACTCA
>JZLH01S0358530.1:2570-20443 GCA_001188425.1 Eucidaris tribuloides
TTTACAGCTTGAACGTAAGAGTCGTTATGATCTTGGGTCGGTGTCGAGACATCTTCCATGGACACTGATGTCACCATAGGATCCTTTCTCTTGCCGCCTACAGCAGTCATGTATGACTCGTTTAGATCCCCCTTTGTGGTACGACGATCTTGCTCGGGATTTTGGAGGTGACAAATGCCGCTGTCCATGCTGACCGATTTGGTCAGGGGTGTCAGAGGCCTTTTCCCTGTATCCATCGCACCATTCCCAGGTCTGTATGCCCAGGGCTTCTGATGGATGTCTCTGCTTGAGACACGGTGCAGCTCTTCCTGACTGGCAGACATCGAGTTGAAGAGGAGAATGTTGGCCTTCACGATACTAGCGTTGTGTTTGTGATCCATCACTGTCTCATCATGGCACATTGATGCGGTCAGTGCCTTGTTCTCCTTGGAAGATGACTTTAGGTCTGACTTGAGTGCAGCGTTGATCATGTCCTGCAAGCCATGATCACCTCTATCCTCACTGATACATTTTGGTGCACTTTGTACATTCGACTTCTCGGAGTCCATATTTTCACCAGCATCACTGACCTTCTCTTCTAAATCAGCACGATTGACAGCCTCCTTAATGATGTCTACCTTGTCATCATCATCTTCAAACTTTACTCTCTTGATGGAACCATCTCCTTTCTCAGGGGTAGATTTCTTCAAGTCTACATCTTGGGAGTCCTGGGCTTCATCATTTACTTGCTGAATGGTCTTGACTCCATCATCTTTTGATCCTTTCTTCGAACTCCCAAATCCATCATCTCTCGTCATTTTCTCTATGGCCACCTTCATGTCCTCATGAGTTTGCTCTGTTGTGTTTTCACAGCCCTCAATCATCTTGGTGTCAACTGGTCCAATGCCATCATCCACCTCAACCATCACATGTGGCACTTCTTCATCATTTTCTTTATCATCTACACCAGCAAGCTTCAAATCCTCCATTGAATGTCCTTTACCACTGTCCAAGGAATCAGATTTGATCAGCTCTGATTTGGCAAGCTTCGGTGGAGAAAGACTGACACGACTTTCAACCTTTTTGTTACACAACTCCTCACGACTTTGTACCGAGTGTGATTTCTCATCATCCCCATTGCACTTTCTTGTGACTAAGTTGGGACCATCATCGGTCGAGTCCATCCCTAAAGTACCTCTGCCACATTCCACCACTTGTGGGATGCAACTGAGATTCTCCGCGCCTGCATCTTTTGAAGAATACTCCATCCCCACTTCCACGCTAAACTCTGACCTTTGGCTCAGGGCACTGACAGACGACAACACACTGGACAAACTCAGCTGACTAACAGATGGAGTCAGGCCACTCTGCTTCTGGTCACTCTGACTAAGTCCATCCTTCTTGCATGATCCAGGAGGGCCTGGAGAATCTTCATCCTTACTCATGCTTTCGTACAATTTTGTCGCAGCACTTATCATTTGGCGGGTGCTATCTGCCACAGGAACCACACCCTTCTTCGCCTCTACATCTAATCTACTGCCTATCAACTTAGAAGCATGCAATTTTAGATTCTTGGAATACTCATCGATAACATTCTGCTCAGAAACACTTGTGTCTACGATGACCACTTTGGGTGATTCTTTGCGCACAGAGTGTGTGTCAACAATGACCACCTGTGGTGATGACTCGCTGGATGTTGTTGATCTTTTTCGTCCCTGTCCGATAGGTGTCACAGTCACTGAGAAATCAGGTTTATTCTGGGATTGGGTCAGCTGTGGTGATCCAGTCAGAAGTCTGGCCGGCGAGCTCGGGGCCTTCACATGCTTGCGATCTCGTCGAGGAGTGCCAAAAGTCGGACTGGGGCGCGGCGGGACGTCAAACAGTTTGAGCGTGTCGAGGCCCTCTGGTGGTGAGGCATTGGCAAGTCTCCATCCCACATCATTGTCCTTCCTCTTGGTTGTTGGTGTCTAAAGGAAATATGATACCAATCAAATGTGAATTATCAACTGATGATGTAATTGTTTTATTGATAATAGGGTCAGTATGTAAATATCAGTTTTAGGGTATAAATTTAAAGTGGGTACACAAAAAGATCTCTGTTGTTATCTTCACTCAGTCCAGTCACTATCATGGAGTACACATTGAAATTGACCAAACTTCAATAATTATCAAAGAAATATCAAACTATCTCATTTATCCAAATTTCTACATTCCTGATACAGTTCGAACTCGATTAACCGGCTACGTTGGGATCAGCAGCCATCCGGATAAGTGATATGGCCGGATAAGAGAGATAATGTACAAACACAGTATAGGGGGGAGGTACACATGCCATAAGTTGTTGTATAAACAACCCACAGACCATGCACAAATTGCAACAGACCTCCCACATCTGACACTTTATTTACTGTCCCTGATAACCAGCATGTTTCTGTGTACACTTCTGATAAAGGTGTATCAATTACACGTAATGACTGATAAGCCCATTGTCCGGATAACAGAGATCTCCGTATAATCGATGGCCGTATAACCGAGGCCGAACTGTAGTTGAACCGTGGAGGTGAAAGGGATTACTTCCGTACCTCCTTCATTCAATGCAGTTGCATATTTAATTCAGTAATAAATTAGTGTGAAAATTTTGCTTTAAATAATACATATTTTATATATATTCCATCCAATGACATAAATCATGGTGAATATTATCATAAACTACTCAGTAAATCACATGCTATAATAAATGCATTGAGAAACTTGTACTTTCTGACCAATTAAAGCTTTAACGATGGCTTACCTTCAATCCTTTTGAAGATTTCACAGTTTGAGATTCACTATCTAGAGTAAATGCCATTGAGCGCCTGCATTGTGAGTTGAAAAGAGAAAAGGCAAGGGTGATATTACAAGACCTTAATTAAATCAAAGATCATTTCCTAGAAATAAATTATCTAGTTTGCAAAAAAAAATTTAGTGTGTATCACGAAAGCATACTACTGAATTACATTTAGAAATCAGTGAAAATACTTTAATTACAAAGCTTTAAACAAGAATCACATACTGTATGTGTACCAACAATAGACATGACTGCCTGACTCATTTCTTTCAAAGTTATATTTAATCACCAGAAAGGAGAACTGATTTTCATTTTCTACGAAAGTGAATTCTAAAAATCTTCAGCATACTACATGATGGATTGATATTCAAAGTTTGTTAATAATACGGAACAAAATTGGAAAGTTCTCAAAATAATCTGAAACTTTGCTGATCTGGAATATCTGTTCCAATAGTGGGTGTTACCTACTATTCTAGGTTTAGATATCACACAGCTGTGCAAGAATTTCACAACAATGCATCAAGATTCAGTTCCAACAATTCTTTGGTGTCATTTCTATCATGTGTAGGCAAGCATTAACCAAGTGCTCTCCATCAACAGCCATTAAGTTGCTGTACTACTGGTTAACTGCAGTTGTGTAACTGCTTTTTTCTCTCCCCTTATGTAATTTTTCTTTTGTTTCTTGTTCCTTTTCTACTTTATATCTCTTCTTTTCCCCTACTGTCTCCTTTCTTCTTTATTTCAATTGTTTCTTTCTCCTATATTTCAACTTTCTTATTTTCTTTGCATTTTCTCTCTTCTTTCTTTTCCTTTCCTCTTTTCTACTCCCTTTGTACCATTCTCTTTGAGTGTCATCTTTCTTCTACCTTTTCTCCTGGTCTTTCTCAATTGTCTATGCACTGTATTTCTCTGTGTCCAGTGGACTGCTTATTTGAATGAATGTTCTACATGTATATGTGTTTAATTGGCCATGCACAAGTACTATATTAGTCCATAGGTGAAAGTATTTGTGTATATGTTTACATGGTTTTGTGTAATTTTACTTTATTATTTGTTATATTAAGTAATTGTCTATTGTATATTTTTGTTTAGTTGTACCAAAACAGCCAAAACATGATTTTAATGCCAAAGTTATTTTTATTTTCCCTAACTAAGGATGACATCAAGGTAGTACATGGAAGATACTGTTCAAATTATCCTCACCGTTTGAGTTTCTTGGCACTGAGTTGTTTGAGCTTCTTCAGCCTCTTTTTTGGAGTCTCCTGAAATCGATCTCGTCCCTGTTTGCCGGGGGAGAATCCACCGAATGAGTCATCAGCAAATTTGATAGAGGGAGTCCCATGTCGGAAGAGCGTTTCGCCGTCAGCTGTGATGGCATCTTCAAAATGTGAAAAATGAGAAACAGGAAAAAAAATTTGCCCTTTACTCTCATATTTTCTTCATTGGGCTCTTCTCAATATTTATTTGGTTTTCAATATGTGGAAAATTAATGAAAAAAATTGAATCTTACAGTTTGTAACATGTTTAGTTGATTAATAGAAACATGATAATAGATACAGTGCACTCCCATTAAAAAGAACACGATTATAACAAAATTCCTGTTATAACGAAGTAGAAATTCAGGTCCCAAAATTATTATCTATAGAGCCTTATATATTTTCACTGCTTGGTTACAACAAAATTTTGATATAATGAAAGAAAACTGCTGGTCTGGAGGCCTTCATTCGTTATAACGAGAGTAGCCTGTATTAGAAAATTGAAACTGATGAATCATGAATGATGATACTTATCACAGGCACAGTTCTACGGGGGGGCTTTGGGGGCTTGAGTCCCCCCAAAAATTGCTCAATCCCCTCCAAAAAATTTTGGACAAAAAATGTTTTACAATGAAAATATTGATATATAAACTGAAGCAATCTAGCAAAGATTAAATATTGATAGAAACAAGTTATAAGAATTTTTAAATATGTATTTACCATGCCCAGAAACATGTCTTGTTAATATACAGTGTGTCTCAAAAATAATTGTGCAAGTCAAAAGTGCCCTCTTTGGTAATGAGAAAAACATTTTTGTGACGTCATGCTTGCATCACCATCAAGGGCATAGTCTTAGCTTTCAAATGCCGTTTGTTCTGTTCAGTTTGCTTGTTTTAATCCTGAGATATGCTCACTTTAACACGAAAAGGTAAAATCACAAATGTGCCAGTTTTACTACAGTCAACAATAGCATCAGGCCCTCTTCCCGTAAAAGTGACACAGTTGTGATTCCACCGTTTTGATCTTTACAAGATATCTCGAGATCAAAACATGCAAATTGAACAAAACAACCAACATTTTAAAGCTAAGACGTTGCCCTTGATGTTTGCATAAATATGTGTCACAGCAGTATTTTCTAACTGTCAAAGAGGGCGCTTTTCGCTTGAACAATTTTTTGAAACGTGCTGCAGCATGTGTCAAAAAATTCTGCGAGTAAAAGGCGCCATCTTCGGCAATTAGGAAATACTTTGTTGACATGATGTTTACATCAACGTCAAGAACAAAGTCTGAGCTTTCAAATGCCATTTGTTCTGTTCAATTTGCTTGTTTTAATCTCGAGATATGTTGTAAACAACAAAAGTGTGGAATCACAATTGTGTCATTTTTACAAGGGATGGTAGTAAAAGTGGCACAATTGCAATTTTACCGTTTCTTATTTAAATTAACATATCTCAAGATTAAGACAAGCAAATTGAACAAACCTAACGTTATTTGAAAGCTAAGACTAGGCTCTTGACATTGATGTAAGCATCATGTCACAAGAGTATTTTCTAATTGCCAAAGAGGGCGGTTTTCACTTGCACAATTTTTTTTGAGACACACTGTATATTTTCAAAAAGTTCCTACTCCTGCTCGATCACTTCGCTCCCTTGACTACCCATATGCATTTTTTCCACATAGGCCTACTTATTGTACATCTTCTTGAAATCTTGACAATTCCTATAATAATTTTCATAAATATACCTTTAATATGTGTATTTGCTGTGCTTAGAAACGTGTCTTTGCTGCGTGTATTTCAAAAATTTCTTGCCGTGGGTTCCCCATCCCGCACCCGTCTCCCGCCCCCTCACAAGTATGAATACCTAATTACAGTTTTTCACTTACTTCCTGAACATCTTTTTGAAATCCTGAATCTTCATCAAATATACCTTTAAAATATCCATTTGCCATGCCTAGAAAACATGTCTTTTCTGTGCATATTTTGAAAAATGTTCTAACATGGGAGGGGCCCCCCTTCCACACAAACTCCTCCCGCTCGGTTACTAGACTCCCTCGCAAGTATGTCTACTTATGCACAGTTTTTCACATACTTCCTGTAGGCCTACATAATTTTTGAAATCCTGACTACAATCAGTAAAAATCTTTATAAAATATACCTTCAAAATATAGGTATTTACCATGCCTTGAATCACGTCATTTCTATGCGTATTTTCAAAAATTTTCCTCCCCCGCTTGGTTGCTTAGCTTCGTGGCAAGTATGATACCAAAATCCCTAAACGTGATGAAATATACCATTGAAATATGTATTTACCATGCCTAGAAACCCGTCTTTTCTATGCGTATTTTCAAGAAGTTCCTACCGTGGGAGAGGGCATCCCCCCTCCCTCCGTTCGCAGGTTTCGCTCCCTCTTAAGTATCACTGCTCAATTACAGTTTTCACATACTTTCTGTAATCTTTTTGAAAATAATTCCTAATAATTGCCCAAAATATGTCTTTACCATGCCTAGAAAGCAATCTTTTCTATGCGTATTTTCAAAAAGTTCCTACCGTTGGAGGGGGTGTCCCTCCTCTCACACCCTCCCCCGCAAGCCCTAATCTAGATAAGATATTCCATTGCCAAAAAAATATATATATATATTTACCATACCTAGAAACTCATCTTTTCAATGCATATTTTTAAAAAAGTTCCTACCGTGGGAGGGGGTCCTCTCCCCGTTCGCAGGTTTTGCTCCCTCGCAAGTATCACTGCCAAACTACAGTTACTGTAATATTTTTGAAAATAATCCATAATTATCTTCATGAAATATACCTTTAAAATATTTATTTACCATGCCCAGAATCACGTCTTTTTTATGCATATTTTTAAAAAGTTCCTACCGTAAGAGAGGGTATGCCCCCTCCCACACCTCCCCCACTCAGTCGTTTCGCTCCCTCACATGTATGAGTACCCAGTTACAGTTTTTCACATGCTTCCTGTACATGTTTTTGAAAACCTGACAACAATCCCTAATAATCTTCATGAAATATACCTTTAAAATAGGTATATTACCATGCCTAGAATCACGTTCCTTTCTATGCATATTTTCACAAAGTTCCTACCATGGGAAGGGGGGGGGGATGTCCCCCTTCCAAACCCTCCCTCAATCGGTCGCTTCGCTTCCTTGCAAGTATGACTTCCCAATCCCTAATCCTGATAAAATATACCATTGCCAAAAATATGTATATACCATGCCTAGAAATCCATCTTTTTATGCGCATTTTCAAAAAGTTCCTACAGGGGACGGGGGTATACCCCCCTCCCAACCCCTTCCCCCCCCCCCTCGTTCGCAGGTTTCGCTCCCTCGCAAATATCACTGCTCAATTACAGTTTTTATGTACTTCCTGTTATCTTTTGAAAATGATCCCTAACAATCTTCATAAAATATACCTTTGAAACATTTGAGAATCACATCTTTTCTCTGCGTATTTTCAAAAAGTTCCTACCGTGGGAGGGGGTGTCCTCCCTCTCACAGCCTCCCCTACTAAAAATTGTTTATAATTACTTGTCCACGTATAATGTTTTAATTATCAGGGAGCAAATATCACAATGTACATCTCCTTGGGCAAATAAGTCAGGGCCTCCTACCCCCCCCTCCCCGACTTTTCTATTTATTCGTGATTTTTCCCTTGTCCCTCCACCTACCCCCCCCCCCCCACACATAGTTTTTTCCCTTTGGGGCCCAGTGAAGGCATAGTACAGTGTCAAAATGGGAAGAAGCCTCTCTATTGATGCGTCATATTTATCTGACTGGTGACTACCACTCTATGAGTCAACTAACAACATGTATAGGATACTTACCTGTTTCTCCCAGTGCTGGTTTAGTGGAACACAGTGGGGTAACTGGGGTACCTGAACCATGGTGAGTCCTGTGAAGATTCAGACCTGGCTTGCTGTACTGTGGATCTACCGTCATCTGACGTAGCATTGCTTTCCTATAAATAGAACAACATGTTCATTTTTATATATGCTCTTGGACTTTATCAATCCTAAATACAGAAATTACTTTTTAAATCTTCACAACATTGTAACAAGACCTGCATTTCTAGAAAGGGTATGCTTTCATAATTTTATTTGTACAAAAATAAAAATATGTGACATATTCACCCAAACATCACCTTTGGGGGGTGGGGGTGGCATAATGGCTCCCCTTGACCCTCAACAAATTTTGCGACCATCCTATGAATTTTTTTTACCACGCCACCGACTGATTTTTACTCTCAAGTCTCGCACATCTCTTGAAACAGTTACCACGAAAATCAGACATACCGCTACAACACTATGACTTTTCACATATGTCTGCCCCAAAACTGTAAACAAATGTGATTTGTGTACAAAATGAATGCAAATTGTGTTTTTTTTTTTCAAATTATTTTATAGAAATATGGATATTTTCAATTTTATTGAGTGCAATTAATTTATTCTAGTGTAATTATGCTTCAAAAATGGCCTGCGACAAATTTCATACAAAAAAATTAAAGCCACTGGCTAACATTTACCAGAGTTAAAAAAATGTGAGATGCATAATCCTCCATGCTCCAAGTGTCTTTCATAAGTTCTAAAAATAAAGCCCTGAAAAAATTGTATTTCAAAATGATTATTTAGTGCTTTAAAAAAGTGAAAATCGTAAGTTGACCGGATTCACATGCCCATTTCCTCCCATAGACTTACTGTGTGTGGATCTGGGCTATTTTTTACTTGCCCCGAGTACTAATTGTTTATTCATTCATATCTTGCCAGTGGCAGCATAAATTTCCAAACTTTTGTAATGTAGTTTACTTGGCCATTCAAACACTACTATGTAGCTCAGATAGCAAAGTTTGACATTTTTTTTTAATTTGAAGCTCCACAATGTTAGCCTATTACTTTAATAAAAAAAAATTAAAAAAACTTCGAAAAAACACAGAAATATATAAGAAATTCATGTAACAATAAAATACATAAGAAAATAATACTGATACGGCAGGTTTTTTATAATTGTTAGAAATCTCATAAAGAATATTTTTACAAGAAATCATCATTCTACAAGCTTATTGAAAGGACCGGTTTAATGTACCCAGTATGAAAAATCTGAGCTACATGATTTTCCATGCTACCCGAGTCTTTGATAAGGTCTAAAATGGAGCCCTGAATAAATTGCAATTCAAAACGATTATTAAGTGCTTTTAAAAAGTGACAATCATTCAGCGACCATTCCAGTTTCTCCCCATAGAGGTGCTGTGTTGCAGAATTTTCTTAGCTGACAATAATTCATGGGGGGGGGAGCATAGGCAATAAGGGCCATCCCTGGTTACAAGACCAGAAATAGCCAGATTCTCTTACGGTTGAATTAAGTTGGCAGATTTGTAACTGAACTTTCTTACCTTTTCACAGCTGAGAAGGCACTGCCAATATCTTCACATGCCTTTCTCTTCATGATTTTGGGTGACTCCACTGAAAAAGAGAACAACAAGCAAAACAATGAAGTTTTACACTATCAATGAAATATAACCATGCACAACTAACATTTACAAAAGACACATACATGTACTACACTATTTCTATTTTTTTTTCATACTGGATGCAATTAATACAATTTTAAACTCTGTCATAGACTGTGATCAGAACATTTTCATCAATAAATTGCAGTCTGCCAATGAAAAAAAAAATGTGCAAACAAATGCAAAATGTTTTACATATAACAAGCCAGTAAATGTTGACCAAGTGAAATTTGGTACATAAACAGAAACACTACCTTAACAATCAGGGTATAGATGATGGCTCACTGTCATCTAAAATCCATGCTATGATTCTCGAAATAGCACTTCAGATAAAACTAGAAATTTGGTGTGTCCATAGGACACGGATGCCCCCGCTTAACGTGATCATAGTAAGCATTTCTTATGGAGTAATCATGTGGAAACCAATTTGCATGAGCTGTGACCTTTGACCTTTGACCTACATAGTCCAAATTCAAACTTGACCTTTATGTTAGTGTGTTCTACCTACACACCAAAAATTATTACAATCCGTCAACTATTTTTTAAGTTATTGTGCGGAAACCAATTTGCATATATAATGAACTGTGACCTTTCACCTTTGACCAGCGGACTCTGAATTCAAACTTGACCTGTATTTTAGTGTGTTCTACCTACACACCAAAAATTTTTAAAATCTGCCAAATATTTTTAAAGTTATCGTGCGGAAACCAATTCGCATATATAATGAGCTGCGACCTTTGACCTGCGGATTCCAAATTTGAACTTGACCTGTATTTTAGTATGATCTACCTACACACCACAAATTTTCAAAATCCGTCAAATATTTTTGAAGTTATCGTGTGGAAACCAACTAGGGGACAGACGGAAGGACGGACGGACAGGTGCAATGCTTAATGCCCCCTTAAGACTTCGTCGGCGGGGGCATAAAAATTAATTCCAGCTCACTAAGTTCAGGAAGGTGTTGCAACAAAACCATTATAACGCCACCATAGGCAAAGACAATTACATTTGCCAAACTCTCGAATTAGTACCAATTCTTAGAATGTTGTCAGGGGATATCTCTGCTTACCATTCTGGGTGACGTCAGAACCTGTTGAGAGAAGACTGTCCATTGATGAACCTGTCTTTAGGATACCAAGGCTGTGACCAAGACCACTCACAAGAACTGGAAAGTAAAGCAAGACAACAAATTGACTACAAAAAGGAGAGTAGGAACTTTGCACTCAAAATGCATATTCTCTTTCCTGAAGAAAAAAAATCTGAGTGATGTGAACACAGGAAAAAAAAAGCTTTCTGAATCAATCTAGTGCAATGCATGAGAAGAGACGTGTTCATGCATCAAATTCATATGAAAAGAAAAGATGATTCCAAGTAAGAAAAGTTGGTGCATTTTTGCCCATGAGTATGTTAACTACTCAGCCCTGTGTGTAAGAAAGAGAAAAGGACAATAGTGTATATTTTTGGGTGGGAGGTTTTCAGATCACCTCTCTTAAAGAATTGCTACTTTTGGGGAAAGGCGGGAGATACTGATGATTCTTCAGTTCCTCAGACCAAGAATTTTTATTATATTCTGTCCTGGTGATTATCTCCATGTTCTGTAGACCCAATGGGGTGTATAGAAATAGCAAGAAAACATTATACCCATACCCTGAAATGATGATGAACCACTTTTCCTCCTCCTCCGTGGTTGGCGGCTGCTTTCATCCAAGTTGTCATCACTCTTGTCCAGCTCATCCTCCGATGTGAGCCGATCCAGGTTGTCGTGGGAGCTGTTCCTTCCCACGTTCCTCGCCCTCTCCAGCATCCAGTCGGGCACTTCACCGATCAGTTTTGCGTTCTCGATCAGCACCTGCACGACGGCCGTCTGCAGCCTCAGGAGCTTCTCCGGATTCTTCTTGTCGGTCTGGGGCGCGGCTCCCATGAAGTTTGGGGTGAAGACCTTGGCCAGGTTGGACGGGTCCATGCGGTTGTGCTCGGAGCACGAAGCGACCCGCCTCAGGAACAGCATGACGAAGCGGAGCACCTGTTGGTTGACCGTTGGCAAGAGGTAGCAGGTGGTCATGACGCCCCACCGCTGTTCGGCCACGTCGTCCAGCTGCATACACTTGAGGAAGGCACTCTGAAGGCGGGGGGTTATCAGGGCCTCGGGCAGGTTGCGGAAGAACAGCTTGAACAGGCCGCAGACGTCGGCTTGGTTGGCGTCCAGAGGGATGCAGCTCCCATTCTCCAGATTGCGCTGTGTAAGAAGAGATAATTATTACATACAACTGGTGATGTCAGTTGACACAAAAGTCTAATTTTGCAAATTTAGTCTTAAATGAAAGGGATTATTCAGTCTTTTACAATGACAGATATGAAGGTGTTGTAAAAAATGATGTTACTTGAACTGTAAATTTTATTTTACAATAAGAAAACTGTTGAAAATATTGTTGTACAATCAAAATTTGCAGATTGTTATAAGTTTGATTTTTCAACAACACTTTCTTACAACAGTTCTGACTTACAAGGCCTTAAAGGGGAATGAAACCCAGATATCTACCTGCATTCAGAGAATAGATAACAATAAGAGAAAGAAAATGGTGAAAGTTTGAACAAATTTGACTGAACCGTTCAAGAGTTATAAATGTTCAAAGTCTACATAATCCTTATGTATGGAGGATTCTTAAATTGGCAACACTACCACTTTTTGAGATGAAAGTGTGGAGAACTCTCCATTGGTTTTGTACACAAAATTTCACAAATTTACGTTTTTCTGAAATGTTAGTTGTGAAGGTAATCAAATTCTTCCAGAAAACATGTACAAATCATTTTTGCTGCCGCGCATACTTGTACAACAAGCAAGAGACAATCAGATATTTCATAAAAAATGAGAATAAGTGAACATTTCTGTACAAAGCCAATGGGGAGTTCTCCACACTTTCATCTCAAAAAGTGGTAGAGTTGCCAATTTAAGAATCCTCCATAACAACAATTAAATGAACTTGGAACATCCATAACTCTTGAACAGTTCAACCAAATTTGCTCAAACTTTCACTGTTGTATTTTTTGTATTGTTCTGTGTTCTCTGAGTAAAGAAAGATGTCTGGGTTTCATTCTGCTTTAATAGAGTACAAGTGTTGTAAATTCTGTTTCACAACAGAGTTTAAAATAAACCTCACAGTCCCTTCCCCCCCCCTCTCTCAGTCAGGTGTCGCAGGGTGCATTGCTGTGGTCCAAACGATTCTCCGCCACATCTTTCTGTCATGTGCTGCCCTCACTGCCTCCGCCAGACTTAAACCCTGTTATGTTGGTAATGTCCTTGAGACAGGATGTAGGGGGGCGGCCTCTCCTTCGTGTTCCATTTACTTTGCCTGTGATCACTTGCTTATCTAAACAGTCGTGTCGAATAGCATGTCCAAAATAGCGTAGCTTCCTTTTCCTGATGTCTTTCCTAATTGTGAGCTCAGTTCCAATTTTTTCAAGAACCCAGATGTTGGTTCGCCTTTCTGTCCATGAAATCCTTAATAGCCTCCTGTAGCACCACATCTCGAAAGCATCCACCCTCTGCTTGTCTGCCTTTTGCATGACAGGACTCACTGCCATATGTAGCAATAGGAAAGACAGTTGCTCGAGGCAGTCTCAGTTTCAGTTTTAGTCGGATTCTGCTGCTCCTCCATATATTTGTTAATTTCTGCACTGTATCCCTCGCCATAGCCAGTCTTCTCCAAATTTCCGGCGCACTGTGTCCCGTGTTTGTGATCGTAGAACCGAGGTAAACAAATTCATCCACCTCTTTGATCTTCTCGCCATCAACCATAAATTCACTTGCACCCACTCTGTTCCTGTCTACTACCATGATTTTTGTTTTCTTGACATTGAGTAGAAGGTCCTTTGCTGAGCTTTTCATTTTCACCAATTTTACCATCTCAACCAGTTCTTCCTTGCTGCTACTGATGAGTGTTGTGTCATCTGCAAATCTGAGATTATTTAGTCTGAGCTCCCCAATCTGGACACCACCGTTGAACTCCTCTTTTACATCCCTCATGATCCGTTCCGCATAGACGTTAAATAGGTACGGTGACAAGATGCAACCCTGTCTGACCCCTCTCTCGATATTGAACCATTTGGTATCACCAAGTGATGTTCTCACTGCTGACTGCTGGTCTTCATATAACTTGGCCATGAGTGCAACCAAATGCCGAGGAAAGCCCATCTCAATCATAGTTCTCCATAACTGACTGTGACTGACGCAATTGTATGCTTTAGAATAATCAATGAAACACATGTAAAGCGCGTTA
The DNA here is from genome assembly GCA_001188425.1 of Eucidaris tribuloides. NCBI lineage: Eukaryota > Metazoa > Echinodermata > Echinoidea > Cidaroida > Cidaridae > Eucidaris > Eucidaris tribuloides. The sequence continues at coordinate 16,428 of JZLH01S0358530.1, forward strand.
AATTGCACTCCTGAACTTCCAATTAGTGCATCCTTATGTTGACTATCTGCTCCCTTGTCCCTCTGCCCCTCACAAAGAAAATAAATAGAAAAAATAAATAAAAATAAAAGTAAAATCTCGAAAGTATTTATCTCAAGTATGTTTAACTGTTCTTTGTTTTGTCTAGACACTAAACATAATTTGCTCTTACAACTTTTGGTTTGAGAAATTCATGCCATTTTTACAGAACAATCCTGAAACCAGGCTTTCATTTTCATCAAAAATACCAAGGTACAAATCCGACACAAATTAAAAGCATGGTGTTTTAGACAAGTTGCAAGCATTCTCAAACTTACCCGCTGCAACTCTCTCTGGCCTAGACTGATGAGCCTGAGATTCGAGATGCTTCTTGGTTAAGGTGATTCTCAGGAAATTGGTACACTCCACAGAAACCTGGGGAAAAAAAAACATTTAAAATTTCAGGCAATACATTATCACAATCATCCATAATCAAATTACGCATTGACCATATACAATCATCATCATCATCATGCATCTCCGCAACCGCCACACAACATCTCACCCATACACCATCATTCTATAATCTCATATCATTCATCATCATCATTCAAATGTTGACTTGTTCTATTGCTTATGGGGATGGAAACTTCAATTTCCGTATGATGCATGATACTTATTACATATACTTTTACAGTTTAGCTTGTAGTAATAAATCAATTAACACATCAAATACAGTATTTTGGCAGAGCAATCACTGAATATGATGAGTAGTTGAATATTTTATAGTGAGATGGATTCAATGGCTTTACTGCTAGCGCAGTGTAAGGGTTTAATTAAAGCTAAATGGATCCCCCTTCCAATATTAATATCACATATTTTTCTAATTTCCAGTGAAACTTACTGTGGTAGCGTGACCATTTGTGACGATGACATCTTTGACCAAGGAACACGCATCGCCAAAGCACCCCAAATAATGGTGACTGAAACTTTATCCTAGCATGGTATACAAGTGATAAAGAAGTAGGAATTTAAACGTAGATCTAGAAGTTGCAATCACAATTATGAGCTATTAATAGTGACAGGCAGAGGTATTCATTGTGAACGAACATAAAAACAGCAACATTTTAAATTAAGTCTTACAGGCATTATTTGGATACATAAATTACATGCTCTCTGCAACTAGACTTGAGAAAATCCGCCGTGTTAACGAAAAGCAGTTTTTAAACAATTTGGATCTTACTCCATAGCTACTTATCCCACGGACGGAAATCCATTTAGCCCAACTCTTTTTACGTAAGACGCGGCGTCTCGCAAGACGCACTAACCACACTGTCCCTATGACAGTTTCGAAGTGTGAGGTACACTACACCCGACAGCGATTAGACGAAATAAATGACACAGCTGTCTAAATTACAACTGTGAGATTAAATGAGAACATCTAAAAATGCGTTATGCTTACCGCTTCACTAAAAATGTAGTCTAATATCACCTTTTTTTGGAGAAAATTACACGGCGTGTAGAAGCGTTTTCATAACTTGAACTGCTTGCTTTCAACGATATTACTACTTTGGTAGCACAATCACATTCGTGTTATGCCATTTCCTCACGTTGCCTCACATGAATATTAATATCGTTTAACGTCTTACTATTCACATCAAAATGAAGGATGTCGATAGACGAAAGGATGGTGTTATAATTTGCGTATTTGCATATTCATCTTAATGAATATGACAGTGACCGGTCGGAAAGACTTTCATGGGATCAATGCATCGCCCAATCAGAGCAAGTCTTATATGCAGGTTCGGTAAGTTTGGAAATAGAAGAAGGCGGAGCGGAGTGGGTCAATTCCATGCTCGTGAAATGAGCGGAATTCATTCGTTTTTTCTTAACATGTTGGAGATGATTTTAGCAGTAGTATCTCCATCCTTTTTGATTGTTTAATTTATTAAAATTCTAGGCTTAATTTCTATTCATCATGTGGCGTGTAAAAGGAAGTCCCACACGACTAGAAACGGATAATTTATTTACCTATGTCCCATAGCAGTCCCGCCCGTCGTTAGGGGCGATGTGGACTTACTTCGGACTTTATAAGGCGGAAGAGATCCGGTAGCAGACGTAGTCTCAGCGGAACAGTATCTCGACCGATAAAGTCCGATTTTTCGGTCTATGTCTCTGACTAAACTATTAGACCAATGCAATGGCATCTTTCCCTGACTCTTAATCTTATTGACCCATATTATTATTGGCTTCTCATTTAACAATAACAGTACGTGCATTAGACATGTTAGATTTAATTGTCCAATCATCTTGTCAACGAAAGCAACAACGAAACAGTCCAGAACTTTTGGATTACCTGGGCCCTGTTGATGTGGGAAATATCGAATGAAAAACATGACTGAATGACAAAAATCAAACAACATTTTATTTCTATAACATGTAGAGATGGTTCAATTGCCTGTTATTGAATCATCTACAGCGCAAAAGTGAAAAGGGGCAAGTTTATATAGATCATTTAAGTCTAAGACAAAGTCTCACGTACAGCAGATCAAACGTGAATATGAACGGGTGGGACTGTACGGCACAAACGCTGCGCTAATGCTAGCCTGTCCAGACGCAGCGGGATGCTTGTATTTACGCTAATGCATACACACGCACACGCACACAGCACGAAATTGTGTCGACCAAAGAAGGGCTTACATGAAATTGGTGGATCCTTGATGTGTCTTTCTTCTTCGAAATGCGAATACCCAAACATTTTAACTCTCGTTTGATGATATGGTGTAACGCTTCAATATCATCAATTTCCCAGGAAAACGTCATTTTTCTTCGTGAACAAGGTACAATAGTACGACAACGCTGCCCGCATGATCTGATCATATCAACAAACATTTGAAATTTCCACGCGTATCAGCTGCACGAATCCTGATTGGTCGGTGTCACTGCCCTGGGGGCTATGATGCGTGGGAATCCGATACGGTACGTGGTACATGGTGCACAATAGGCCTATGTTTGTTTTATGTTATGACATGTCATGTTAATATGTTATAAAAAATATGTAATGATTGTCTTGTTACCGGAACGTTATCCTTCGCTGAGAAATATATTCTATAAAATACCCGCTGATGTAAAGTCCACAGACGCACGTTATATATGCCTATGTTCTATGTTGATAATCTTGACAAGCTAGCTGCAACACAAATTTACAAACATACAATGTATGTTTGTAAATTTTTGTTGCAGCTTGAAGCTTGGGGGAGGAGGTGGAGTGTTCTTCTTGGGACCGTGTGGAGCGGGGTATTGATTTTCCAACACGAAATTCAAACATTGAATGATTATGATTTGAGGAATTGATTGGAATTACTCCTACCTCATGATTGAATGTAGTCTGTTTGAACCGCTATGCAGACAAACTTAAAATGATGATGATGATGATGATGATGATGATGATGATGATGATGATGATGATGATGTTCCCGTATCGCCTACAAACTTGTTTTCATCATCATGTGCAGCCTTCCAAAACATTGTTGTTGTTGTGGGTTTTCTTAAATTATAATCATTGAAATTACTAGTATTATATAAATGTCATAGCAGTAGTATTAGTTGCTAGGTAGAACTTACCTGCACAGCTACGGCTAGTAGTGTAGTCAGTAGTAGTAAGTAGTGTAGTAGTAGTTAGTAGTAAGTTAGTAAGTAGTTAGTAGTAGTAGTAGTGTCGAGTATAGTAGTAGTAGTAGTAAGTAGTAGTAGTACAGTATAGCTAGCGTGTAGTACGAGTGATGCTTTTTAGAGCTATACCAGTCCACATCACCATAAAAACAAACAAACAAACTAATGTGCTATACTATTTTTTTAGTAGTATTAGGCCTAATGTATGACATTGGATACAAAACAATAACACTATTGAAACTGATGGTGCAAATGGGCATGGGTCAGTGTTGACAAAAGGAATATCAATTACTGTTGCCCGGAAGCATGCCATTTCACGCAATGTATAGCATAAGGATACAACATAA
>JZLH01S0358530.1:48917-51417 GCA_001188425.1 Eucidaris tribuloides
AAATATTTATTCAGATGTCCGTGAATAAAAGAAAGGACATCTAGAGGGTGCATATGGACGAAGAATAGAGAGTTTTCAAAAAAATTATAAACAAAAACAAAAAATACCTCACTCATAATCATGCATACATGTACATCAGTGTTGTAACCATGTCATTTTTTCTCAAGTCAAGTCAAGTCGCAAGTCAGAAAAATTGGCGACTCGAGTCTGACTCGAGTCCAAGTCACCGACTCGAGTCAACAACTCTGCATTAAGGTTTATGGTTAGAGTGAGGGTCAGGGTTAGAGTGGGGTGCAACATTAGTATTTTGACCGGAGCAATTGTCGTCAAAACATTATTCATCCTCCTTGATATAATATATCAAGTTTGAACCTTAATTTCAATCTGATCGTTGTCTGTTTGTTTTTCATTAGATGTGTTCCGTGATATACTGCATGTTTCTTAAATTTCTTTTTGTAGTGTACGTTTGAAGATGGCAGGTATTTTTTTTCTGTCAGAGTATATATTGAAAGAATAATAATTGATATTTATGCCGTATCGTTCTCTTTTTTGATAGATTGTAATGGATAAGAGGAGTACCATCGACCAACTGGAGAGATGCCATAACGTATAAACTGATTTCAGTACTAAATAGAAAACGAGAAAAAGTAAATGAAAAAAGATTGATATCGCGAGGGTAATCTAATTTAATTACAAATATTCAGAGCGAGGCGTTGCCAGAGTTAAATAAAGGATTTTAGTATTAAGGAAAATAATGCAAAAGTAACCGGAAATAAGTGAAATCGTGATGGTATACTAAATTTGATAACAGATTTAAAAATGAACGCGTATACGAAATCATCACCGTATATCACTTACTTCAAAACACAAATGCAAGCAAGGATGATTAATATAAATTTAGTTGCATTGTGCGTGGGTTATATGTTATATATCAACTAGAGAGTGTTAAAGTGGGTAACGGTCACTCGGATCAAGATTGTAATTCGTCTCTGACTTATTTTGGCCCATGACAGTTCGTGTCAGATAAATGAAATAAGTGTTGGCGTAATATGTTCCGATTGTAAAATCCTCTGACTGACCCCTTGACGTGAAGAGACTGCAGATTCAACATACCGTGACTAAAATAGTCTACTTACGTTATTACGCCGTAATGAAGTGATATACAGTGCGTCCCAGAAAAAAAAAAGAAAACTGGACCTCATGGCAATTTTTTTTTATACTGAATTATTTCTTTCATGAGTTGTACATGTACTGTATGAAAAGCTCTACTTCCTTCTTTCATTTGATGTACAACGTATTATTCATCATTCACGCATGATTAAATAAACACAATGGAGAGTGGCGCTACAAAAATTTCGTTTGCACGCACAAGTTCAATATTTGAGTGCATTTCAAGAGTAGTAAATGTAATTATTTTTTTATGAAATAAAAGCATCTCATACAAATTCATGATTTCGTCTTATATCTGACACATCACGCGTAAAAATATGAATTATGTATGCCAGAGAACAAATAAAATGAAAACATGCTTGTTTTCGCACGATTTTAAAAATGATTGCATTTGTTGCAATTGGAAGTGAACTGAACAAAAGGTTCACATCACACACTGCTGATTTCACACCAAGCTTGCTTGGGGCACAACAACGGGTTCCCATTCATTCTATCTAAACATTAGATTAATATTTTAACGTTTGGAAATTAAGAAACTATGCATAGTAGTTCCATCCGTTATATGCAACATGTATACTATGTGTGCTAATGTATCTATATCTACTACAGATAACATCACCTATAGTAAGCAAGATAGTGTATGACTGTGTGGTTCGCTTCACAGTTAGAACCGTTGGGAAAGGTCACTCGGTCAGTAACTCAATTACAAGTTTGTATGTGGCTATAGCTGGTCTTGAAGAAGAAGAAAAAGAAGAAGATAGAAGGATAAGAAGATAGGAAGAGTAAAAGAAGGAGAAGAGAAAGAGGAGGAAGAAGACGAAGTACAAGAACAAAACAGAGGGAGATGAAGATGCTTAGGAGAAGAGGAGGAGGAAGAAAAAGAAGGAGCAGGTGGATCACGAGAAGTGATAATAGTAATACTAGTAAAAGTAGAATAACAAGGAGGAGAGAAGGGGAAAGGGGACCGAAACAAGAAGAAGAGAAGGTTGGAGAAGAGAAACAGAAAGAAGAAGAGAAGGAAACAGTGACTAAGAAAATGAGAAAGTGCGTGTTGCAGCGCTATTGACATTTGGCGTTGAAGTATATGAAACCATATCATAACTTTATCTACACGCATACGTAGACAGCATTTCTATTTCTTTTTTTTAGATGTACATGTATGATTGTTTACGGCAGTAACATTTAGTGCAAAATCAGCTTATTAAATTCAACGCACAATTACTTATTATGTGCATAGACCATGTAGACCGTTACTTACTGGTGTCGATAAAAATGTCATTCATCTTATTGATGAAAAACGTCACTGGCTTATTGAAATCAATTTATTAAT
>JZLH01S0358530.1:56417-78645 GCA_001188425.1 Eucidaris tribuloides
CGAAACATTCAATAAACTCAATCAAGGTTTTAATGTTTATTTTTTGAGGGTTTGGTTATTAATATATACAGGTACACCATCAGAAAGCTCATCAATACACGAACAGAAATCTCTTGTCTGAAGTCTCGCAATAAACGATAACGACTATCACAACAGTACTACTAATAAAATACTTATACGTTTTCTTCTACTACTACTACTACTACTCCTACTACTACTACTACTACTCCTACTACTACCACCACTACTACTACTACTACTCCTACTACTACTATTACTACCACTCCTACTACTACTACCACCACTACTATTACTACTCCTCCTCCTCCTATTACTACTACTACTACTCCTACTACTACTACTACTACTACTACTACTACTACTTCTACTACTCCTACTACTAGTACTAGTACTACTACTACTACTACTACTCCTACTACTACTACTACTACTACTACTACTCCTACTACTACTACTACTACTACTTACTACTACTACTACTCCTACTACTCCTACTACTACTACTACTACTACTACTACTACTACTACTACTACTACTACTACTACTACTTCTACTACTTCTACTACTACTATACTTATACTTCTGCTACTTACATACTTCCCATTACCTCCTGGCATGTAGGGCAGCAACGAAAGCTCTCCACTCCGGTCTGTCTTGTGCCATTCTCTGGAGCGATCCCCAGGTCTGGTGGAGGTAATCCATTTCACCTGTCACGGTCCGTCTCCAGATGTTCTTTGGCCGACCCCGTCTTATCCTTCATTCTGCAGTCCAATGTAGAGCTGTCCTTGGTATGTCATCAGCTTTCCTTTCTCAGAATCATGTCCATCCAGCCTCAGGTCTCCATTCTCTGATTGGGAGTATACTGCTACCCCTACCATTACTACTACTACACTACTACTACTACTATACTACTACTACTACTACCTACTAACTACTACTACTATACTTCTGTCTTCTACTAACTAGCCACCACCACTACTACTTACTACTATCTTCTGCTACTACTACTTCATACTACTACTACTTCTACTACTATACATTACTACTTATACTAGCTACTTACTTACTATACTACTAACTAACTACTACTACTATACTACTACCTCTCACTATGACGATGAAATAGAAATTAAAAAACACAACAGTAGAAGTCGGAGGAGGAGGAGGAACAAATAGTTAAAGAGCAGTGAAAGAGGAAAGAGAAGAAGAACTTATCCTCTCTGTTTCTCTTACTCCTTTTTTAGCTGCTGGCTATAAATCACCGTGCTTGACTATTTTCGTTAGTTTCAGCTCACACGAGTGACTACACAATAATCAGATTGACTGTCATTGTCGTTTATTATCAGAGTATGTGTGCTCGTTTAAGTAGAAAATTTAAAGCATGCATGCATCATAATGTGTGTAGTATATTAAGTTACCTTCATTAACTAATTCAATGATGTTGTCATTACATGCTGTAATAAAAATCAATGGAAAATTATACTAATACAGCGTTCACAATATCAAGTAGCCGAGAACAATAACGATCTTGGTATGTTGAAGTAGTATGCCAATGAAATTGCTCATAAAATAAAGAATGATTACAATCGGTTGTTTATTAAAAGTTTATGGTCTCATAAAGTACAGAATGGGGCGTATTTTCTATTTAAAAAATAATAGTAATGATAAATTGATTAAGAAATGCATCCACCGTAGTTTTCCTTCATTCTCGTATTGCATTTCTGGACTCGAGATACTCCTTGCTTTGTACTTTTTTTTTTTATCTTTCACCATGTTTTCCTTTTTTTTTTAGAGTTTTTGCTAGGGTGCTGGATCCGCCAATAATACCACTGTTGTTATGTATGTAATTTAAATTTGACAATGAGAAATTTCAGTTTATTATAAGAATTTAAGGTATACTGATGATAATTGAGTAAGTCTTGCAGTTTGGGGATTTGAATAGAAATATGAAATAGATAAAGTTAATTAATCGCTCAACAAAAAATAATTTTCTTTGGGTCATTTGAGTGAATATTTCCCCCCGCACACTGAAAGACCATGAACACCCTCTTTAAACCTACTTGACAATTTTTTCTCATGGACAGCATGCATAATGCGTTACTATAGCAATCATGATCCTCTTGCACTCCAAGTACCCAGCTGATGAATGCGAATTAAAGGGCAGTGACATGATTGGGAGAATGTGCCTTGAAATGAGTTGAAATATATCGCATAATACACTAGCTACAGCTGGAAAGGTTTGTCTTCAAATTGTTTAATTGAACACTCTTAAAATCCCGGGTCAGACTGACTCGGAAAAGGATCCGTTGGGGACACACCCGGAAAGGGTCAATTTTAACCAAATTCCGGGTCAAGGTTGACCAAAATATGAGTCAACCTGACTTGGATTTTGGTCAAACTTGACCCGGAATGTGGTTAAACCTGACCCTTTTCCAGGTGTGCCCCCAACGGATCCTTTCTCCGAGTCAGACTGACCCGGAATTTTTAAGAGTGAAGAGAAACAAACACTCATTTACCAGTACTGAATGAAATCATGCATGGCCTTGATAGAAATTGATAGAAACCAAAAGTTGCACACCTAATTCGAACGTCACAGCATTTTCTGATAGCAATTGCACAATAACGAGAAAAATGCACGATCATGAGAATTTCACTGCATTAACCTTACTCTCTGCTAAAATGGTAGCCAAAATTGGGGGCTACTTCCAATCTTGCCATTTCCCCTTTAAAGGCATAGTATAACAATGTTACCAGTTAAAAAAAATCGAGCTACTTGATCCTTCATGCTACCGGTGTCTCTGATAAGGTCTAAAAATTAAGCTCTCAAAAAATTGCAGGGTCAAAACAATCATTAAGTGTTTTAAAAAAGTGAAAATCATTGAGCGACCACTCCAGTTTTGTCCCCATAGGCTGCTGTGTTTCAGAATTTTTCTCAGCCGAGAATAATTCATGTGCTGATTTTTATCTGTATATATTTTACCAGTGACAGTATAACTGTGTGAAGTTTTGTGTCTTTAGGGTGTTCATTTGTCCATTCAAACACTATCGTGTAGGTCAGAGAGCAAAATATGACAATTTTTTTAACGGGGCTTCCACAATGTTACATAGTGTCTTTGAGCGTGCAGAGTGGATTAAAACACACAGCCCACTTCCAAATTAGCACAAGTCAATTACACCGTCTCCATGATTACACTCACTCTATATCTCCCCAGTTTCTTCCTCCAGAACCGTGATGCTATAAAATCAATGATTTTAGTGTATATAATGGGTCAATTAAGATTCCATCTCATGCTTCACCTCGGTTATCTACTCGGATGCATTGAAAGCGTCCGGGAAATAAACCCAAGGTAATTTCGTGCCTTGACAACAAACAGTCGTTGAATATGCTGTACACTGTAAAAAGGCGTACACTTAGCAATCAAACATTATAGTGTTTCGAAAGTGATATACAATGAATACTGATTTTCAATACTACAAACCAACCCGAGAAAACGCGGGAAAGTGTGAAGTAATATAACCAGGGTTGGCAATTTCCCGGGAAATACCTGTATTTCCCACCTAGGCGGGAAATACCTGGAAAATACTGGGAAATACATGGGCAATACCTAGCCGTGTACTCTTGAAGTTGTACAAGGTCAACTAAGAAGGCCATTAATGCAGTTCTATCGGGCTCTTCTTACACAAAACCATCTTGAACTGATAAATTCCAGATGAAAAGACTCTGAAAAACCTCTTTCAATTTTGATAATTTAATTCAGTGTTATTTCACATACTGTCCAATACATACAGTATTACACTGTACATTATTCAGGTGTTACACTGTGGGGTGCAGCCCTCATCTTGCTGAATACACAGGGTCAAAATCAGCATCTGTCAATGGGGTGTGCTATTTTAACTGTTCTGGATTTATGGAGCAATTCAGATATTTGCAGACTGAAATGATTGAAAAAAAAATCTAAAATAAAAGCAGGTGATTTTTAAATTTCCATACTTTAAGTATTGATTTGGCTGTGCAGAAAATTTGTCCCACCAATCATAATGAGTCCCTTGTTCCCCACCATGACTTAAGTTAGTTTTTGATGTATTTTGTGTTGAATCACAACAACAATCTCTACATTTTTTTAGTTATTATCCTTCAAGAAATAATCTTTTATAGTATTTCCCAGTATTTCCCGGTATTTCCCGTTTTTGTCAAAAATAGCAAGGCGGTATTTACCGGTAAATACCGGTATTTACCGCCCGGTATTTACCGGCCAACCCTGAATATAACAAATGGAACCGTGACAAGACCCTTTGTAAAATTTAGAATGTGTTTTTTTTTACCTCCAAATGACCCTTTTAAATTGTAATTATATAATATAATAATGAATTATATATACACAACAATATTAATGTCAAACCTTAAACCCAAACTTAAAATACACTGTATGAGGAAAAATCTCAGCAACTACAAACTGAACATGTTCAACCATTCTAACAAGTAGTGATTACGTGAATTATATGTAATGTGAACATAAGTGTTGAACACACGGAATCGTGTGAATTAATCACTCTTTATCCACTTAGTTTAAACTTTTACGTACGTGTTAATTCCGTAATACTCATTTCACATTCATATACAATATAACTCTTGGTGGAAGTATCACCATTTTGTATATCCTTTATGAAAAAAAAAATAAAGATTCGTCACAGGTCAAAAAACAGGAAGTTTTGGAACTTATTGTGACAGCATAATCATTCCACAGCCCATTGACGCCCAGTTCAATGTACAACTTACATTGAACCCCGTGCAAAGTTTATGCAGTTTTTGACCACCGCATTCTGGCACTAAAATGATTAACCTTTACAGTTTTTACAATACGCATTTGACATTAAACGTTCTTGGAAAAAAACGATGTAAAGTACACAAGGAAAGAATTAACCTTTCTTTCAAATTATTTTTTTTAATGATTTACTAAGATAAATACAAATCCGAGCGTTATCATACAACTGTGACGGAAAGGTGTTCGTGACGGTTGCAATTCAACAGGCATTCCTATAACCTAGTCAAAATAGTGTGCAAGCAAATTATGAGTGTAATTAAAACCAGAATTAATCCCATATACTTAAACGTGGGTCAAGTGGACTTGTGCTAAAAGGACCGACTGCTGTATTGTGATGCAAAATTGTACAATAATTTACAATAAATAATAATCATAAATCTGAGTGAACATGACTGTGTGACCAATAGCATGACAAACATTTACTACAGACATTAATGTGTGCATATTTTTATATCGCCATCATTGTGAAATACCAATTTAATTAATTCGAAAAAGTATCACTGGTCGTCTCGATTCGCTTTGGATAAAACTTAGAAAGTCCACTATCTACAACCACAAATTTGATCATTTTTTGTCTTTAAAATATAGTTCTCCGTAAATTTACATTCGCAATCATAATCATATCTTCTAATACGACGTTGATCAGAACTTCCATAGAGTAATACTTATCATAGAAACAGCAGCTACAGTTCGGCACTTAATCTTTGGCTAGTACTGTGATACGTGGGACGATTGTCATCAGAGGACGTAGTGGCAAGAGATACGACAGATCATTTTCCATTAACGAATCGGATGGACTCTTGTCTTGCAACAAGAAAAAGGACAAAACTGTAGACCCATGTGACGTCTCAATAACGGATTTGTGAGTCCATACAAGATGGGGTTGATGGCAGAGTTGCACCAGAGAAGACCGTTGACCGCCTCCCAGGTCACCTCCGAGAAACAGTCGTCGTGGCCACACATCGCCTGCATGATGCTCACGATCTGATATGGAAGATAGCAGACGAGAAATGTACCGACCAGGATGGACAAGGTGATGGCGGCTTTTTTGTGACGCGCAAATTCGTTCTGCTTCTGACGGAACGCGTTCAGATTCCTGGTCGCGTTGGGAAGGTTTGCAGCACCGAGGGAGCGGTTCTTTGAGCCGGATGGATGGGCCCATTGGTCCTGGATCGAATTGGATCCTGAAGGCAGGCTAGGATCATCCGTCGTGTCAAGTTTTGGAACATTGGGTACAACGGACGAAGGCACCCCGAGGTCGGTTCGTAGTCGCTTGATTGTTTTCGAACGTTGATAGATGTTGATAAAAACTATGAGATTGAGATAAACTATCAACGCAAAGGGAATGGCGAACTCGAAAACGAGGATGGCAATGGTGCATCGCACGTCGTACACGAACTCGAGTTCACACTCATCTTGAAAGTCCACGAAATGAACACCGTTGAATGCCAGTGTCAGTGAGGTGTAGAGCAAAGCGCAGCATAACCAGCACGCCAGCAAAATGATGCCGACCCGTCTGCGAGTCCAAACTATCCGATATTTCATTTTCTGCGTCAGTAGCAAGTACCGATCTAGGCTGATTAAACTGATCGTCACCACCGACATGTAGCTCAAAGTGTAGTCTAGGACCGACCAGGCTTTGCAGAAGTATTCGCCAAACGTCCACTCTCCTCGTGTGACCCAGACGAGGTTGATAGTGAGCACCAGACAGCCGACGAATAAATCTGCAATCGACAGATTGAAAATAAGCGTGTTGGTTGCTACGGCGCGAACACGACTGTGGCGACAATAAGCCACGATTACCAACGAATTTCCGACAACGGTAAATATGATGGCAGTTCCATAGCCAAAGATCAAACCACCTTTCGATAGACCAGGTTCGACGTCTTCAGCAGGAATGTAATCTGTATAGTTGTTTGCAGCACCCATAATAGCTGTAGTATCGTTTATTTCCATGATGACACTAAAATTTCATTCGTGGACGTAGATGTAGATAGTTTCTATGAGCACGGACAGATGCAGTTTTCCATGATTGGCTGGAGTTTGAACGCAGGTTACGAACGCTGCAAGCGATGCATGCGAATAATCTCGACGTTATGCCGCGAAAATTTGCAATTTGTATTTTTACTTTTCTATCTTATATTGGCAATATTATAGGATTCGGATGAAATTTATTGCTTTTACAACATTATAGAAATAGGATGTCAGTTTACAAGTTCAACAAAGGATCGTAGATCAGCAGCACGGAAAATCAATTAAAGTGTTTGATTCCATGTGCAGTTACGCGTATTTTGAAATGTCACACCAAATATAAGCGAATGTCGCAAAATGGCCACCAAGCATGGGTGTCACAAATTATCGCCGAAAGTAAAGAAAGTCGACAAAAACTCAACACTATCCGCAATTTTAAAATGTGAACAATGCCAGTTACGGTAGGCTACTTTCCGCTGTGATCAGTTGTGTAGTCTGTTCAGCAACAAGTGGTACTCATGGTTACTCACGTTCGCGAACCAAATCTGTGCAAATGCAGTCATACACACAGTTCTAAAGAACTCTGTGATGACGTGAGTCGTTCGACAAGTCTAGTTCGGCCCAAATGGACGTTGACAGTTTGATTAATGAAAATGGACAAAACACCAGCCATTACGATTGATAAATATATAGTGTTATCGTGCGATATGTCATGATTTTGACAGCTCTATGTGTCGAAAATCACGATATCATTGCCTATCGATAAGAATAAAATGTCCATCAGGAATAAAAGTAGTGTTTACTACATTGTCAAAATCCTCTTCAAGTTACTCGTTGACGCGTATTCAGTTTCGCTCTGTCCAACATTCGCAGCAAAGATGCAGACTGTTTGCTTTATGCAGATGCAACCGTTTTTTTTTTCAATCACCGAACATGCAGAGTGCTAATGCGTAAATATCAGTAATTGTTCAATAACCGAAGCAGACGATGTAACAGACGTGAGATGAACTGACCAATGACAACCAAAAACCGGTATAGTGTGGGTGAGCTTTTACGCATGCGTACAGGGATGCGTGATGAAAAGTAATGCGAATGGAAGCTCGAGGCAGACCTTTGTCCTAATGATTGCGTTTCGTTACGAGCTATTAGGCCTAATGATGAGTGGACAATACTCTATACTCGTAAATATCTTGATGATACGATTTACATAGGGTTTCTAATTACCAGATTTTGCGATAATTATATTAATCTAGATGTTTATACCTCGTCAATCGTGTTGGGAAGTGTACACTTTAGATTTTGACGTAACAGTTATGACGTGGTTATGATGTAATAATCATTAGTGAAGTCTTCACGTCCTGTGGGGAGCTGAAGATTTACAGTGATAATTCTTGGCCTGTTTCATGTTCTTCATGTTCAAAACATTGGCCTTTTGTTTTACAACATTGAACCTTCCAACTACATGCTAGAATTAAGTTAAAGAATAATTAGAATTCCCGTATTTTTAATTACATATGTAGAAAAAGGAAAGCTTAGATTATAGTTATCTAATTTCTTTTACACAAGCGGATCCATAGGAATAGAATAGAGAAAAGAAACCCCTTAAAAATCACTCCCTTCACAGTTCACACAACAATCTCAAATCAAAATTTCGCAAGGAAAACGTATAATGAACTGTCAAAGCATGTAAACTGATTTAAAGTCAGTTTTCTTTTCTTTTTGTCAGTCACAGCGAATAATTATTTTACGTTCGGTCCTAAAATGGTTGAATCTTAAAAGTTAATTAAAAGCCTTAGAACAATAAATATCACATAAAAGCCCTACTTTTAAACAGAAACGGTCAATCTGGGAATCTGACCTAAATGATATTTTAAAGGCCCACTGTCAAGGGTCAAATCAACCAGACAGGCTGAACTCATCAGTCTCAGAATACAGGCAAATATTCACGAATATGGACTGTTGCCGTGCCATGGTCTACAAATTACAGTTGGAAAACAAATGTTGTACTTTATTACACCAGCAAGGCTGTTTCCTTTGCATTATGGGTATTGTTTGTGCCCCTTTTTGACAATTTAACTCAAAAGAGTGTGTTGTTCATTTCGTCGTGACAGTAGGATTTACGGTGTGGCAATAAATACCTTATACAACACAAAACTGTCAGTTCAGCTGTCACTGTAGCTGTCACTGACACTGGCAAATCATGAACAGATAGATAGGCCCTATAGGGATATGAATTATTGTCCTGTGAACAACATTTTAAAAACACAGCAGGCTTTAGGCAGTTAGGGAAAAGTTTGATGGTCGTTCATTGATTTTAACGCACTTAATAATCGCTTTGACCTCTATTTTTTCACGTCTTCATTATAGACCTTATCACAGCAACAATAGTAATATGGAGGGTCGTGGAAATAAGGTTTTAAAACTAGCAACACTGCATGTTAAACGATGCCTTTCAGAAAGAACGAAATATATAAATATCATTCTATTAGACCTGCATTTCGCACTTGTAATGTGCACGTCATATTTTTGCTGGTGGTAAAATATTGTTGCTTTGTTCAGATCTCATCCCCTCCCGTATTCTTAAACGTGGCTACATTAAAAGGTATTTATTTATACTTTGACCAATCCTCAAAATATATATACAAGTGTGTTTTCCCACTTAATTATTGGTTTTGTACTTTTGTGTGTGTTTTTTTTCTTCAAATTCAAACAAACAAATACAATATATAAACTCCTCAAAAAAAGTTTGGAAATCTGAGTTTGATCGGTTATATCTCCCATTTCGTAGTAATAATCAATGCAATCTTGGTATCATCCGAAAGATTATTTAATGTTCTTTAAAATAATACCTCACTTGTTATAATTATGCCATCAGGGAAAGGGCAGTATCTTAACATGTGGTGTAAAGTGTAAATTGAAAAGCTGCAAAATGACCAAAGTTTGGTAAGTCACCCATTTCTGTTGTTGTTGATGAGTGAGTTCTCCAATGTCTCTTTGTTTGTTATGCACTCTAATGTGAACATTGACATGGATTGAAAGAAACACCCGCACAAGTAAGCAAACAACAACAACAACAAAAAGTGAAACAACCAAATAAATAAACATGTATGGGCATTTAAACTGGACATAAGACACTTAATCTCACAGACCTTTCACTACATTAACACCACAAAGTGATAAAAAAGTGGCAGGAGCTTGATTTACATGGATTTTCTCAAAGAGAGGGTATAACGAGAATGGACTGGCCTGCATGCAGCAAAGACCTTAAAGTGATAGGCTAACATTGTGGAGCTTCAATTTAAAAAATTGTCAAACTTTGATATCTGAGTTGCATAGTAGTGTTCAAATGACAAATAACACCCCTAGAATACAATAGTTTGGAAAGTAATCCATGCAATGGCAAGTTATGCATGAATAAACATTAAATTACGATTTTCACTTTCTAAAAGCACTAAATAATCATTTTGAAGTACAATTTTTTCAGGGCTTCATTTTTAGACCTCATCAAAGACACTGGTAGCATGGGGAATCATGTGGCTCAGATTTTTTTAACTGTGGTAAATGTTAGCCAATACCTTTAACCCCATTGAACATTTATGGGATCAACTCGGCCAGGCTGCACGAGAGTCACAAATGCAACGACATTGGCAGGTTTGCGTTAATTACTGATTGACGAGTGAAATGCCATCCCACAGCAACGAATCGCAAAGCTCATCAACAGCATGGGAAGCGGTGCCAGGAGGTGGTGCAGGCACGTGGGTCCTCCACCCGATACTGAACTCTGATCATGTCATTAAAATCAATTAACATTGATGAAATCAAAGAGCCATGTGAAGATAAACATGAAACTCCATGCAAATCAAGCCCCTGCCACTTTTTTTTATTGGTCTGTGTCCAGTTTTTAAATGCCCATACATGTTTGTTTATTTGTTTGTTTGTTTCACTTGTTGTTGTTGTTTGCTTACTTGTGTAGGTGTTTCTTTCAATCCATGTCAATGTTCTCAGTAGAGTGCAAAACAACTAGAGACATTGGAAAACTCACTCATCAACAACAACAAAAATTGGGTGACTTGCCGAAATTTGGTCATTTTGCAGCTTTTCAATTTACACTTTACATCACATTTTAAGATACTGCCCTTTTTCTGGTGGCATAATCATAACAAGTAGGGTATTATGTTAAAGAAAATTAAATAATCTTTCCGATGATACCAAACTTGCATTGATTATTACTGCGAAACGGGAGATATGACCGATCAAACTCAGATTTCCAAACTTTTTGGAGGAGTTTATTTACAAACACACACACAACAAAAGTGAATAGTTACAGTGCATGCACAGACGACAGAAATCAAATTGAATGAAAGGAAACGGTACATTCTACATTGTATCACACACACATGAGCACACAATGAAATGGCTGATGGTAGCCTAATGTCTGAAAACAGGAGGCTAGGACCTTGTTCGTGACTTCAATTTCTTTCACGTTTGATTTCAGGCCTTCAAGAGTAAGGGGTACTGAGAGCATAGTGGCACCCCAACATTTATGGAGAGGAGCCACATCATGCGCACTCCCTATAAAAAAAAATATGAGTTTATAAGGGATGTTCTATTAGTCCCTGGGAAGAAGGGGTGCCGCCATTGGGTGATTTCAAGTTCGGTGTTGGTGTTGCATGGTGTTGGGGTTGAGGCAACAAATCGTCTGCTAAACCGAACTCCAACACCGAGCTCGGTTTAAGCAGACGATACTATACTGATTGCATTGTACAACATCGAGTGACGTCATGCGCGATTCATGGTGTTGGCTGAAAGTTACACCAATCGATGGCCGAAATTTTTGGACAAATGTTACAAAAATGACATCAAATTCATACTGCCTGCTACAAAACTTGTACGAATCTGAAAGGCAAGTTACTTTTATCTATTCCTACATGGAAGTTAAATATGAATTTGGCGAATTATGTAAAATTTTAAGGGTAAAAGGTACTTTCAGCGGTTTGCGTCGCACGGTGAAGCTTCTCCATAGCCAACACACATATACATGTACGCATGTTAGCTCTGCCGATAACAAGACCAAGACCAACAACAACACCAACACCAACACTGACTTAAAGTCACGAATTTCCTAACCATAGGGTTTAGTGTTGATGAATGGGAAAATTACACGTAAATCACAAACACCAACCACGGTACTCGGTTTAGCAGACGATATTCAACACCAGCGTCAACACGAACTACACGGAAGTACGTCATAATTTTCGAGGTCAGCCCTAACACCAGGCTTGACTTCAAGTACGGTGTTATAGCCGGTGTTAGTGTTCTTACAACACCAACATCAAATTTCAACACCGAATTTGTAATCACCCATTGGGTGTCGAGTATACGACATGACCCCCTACAAAAAAAAATCAAAGCACCCCTACATAAAAATCGTTCACAGGGCCCTGTCTGATCTCCTACAAATAATTGCGTAATGGCTCTTTGACTACAAAGATCAGTGACGTACATTAAAAACAGGTAATAATAATTTCAATTATAAATTCTTTCAAGAGTAGCGCAAGACACGGGATTCTGAGAGACTGTTTGCTTTCTTGATTTACTCCTGCATGGGCAGACAATAATAAAAGAAGAATGTTGCATCACGTAATTAAGATTTCATTTGATAGTAATGCGAGCGTTCCATTTACAATGTTTTGATTCATTATCGCTCTTGCACTTTTACATGCGTTCATGCGTCTATTTATATAGAAGTAACAAAAACCGACAACTGACTTTCATAAAATCAATTTAAAAAATCGAGACAAGTTCCTCGTTACAATATCTATTTTTGTGTAGATTAAATGCCAAGTTCCTGTATATCATTTCATGATTTGTACGTGTATTTTGGCGTTAGTTAAATTTCACAAGTACAATATATACTGTAGGCTACGGACCATAAGAAATACCAGTCAAACAATCATATCGATGATTAGTGATCTAGAATATTCGTTAACGCCATAACTCTACTCAAAATTGGGTCTTGCATAAAATCTGTCGCAGGCATGAAACATGTAAAATAAATTCCTGCACAAAGATAACGGAAACTGGTGTAGTCTGTTTTTGCTTTTGCTTGTTTGAGGAGTATATGCATGATTTAAAAATTTCAAGTATATACATGCATATACTTCCGTAATAGAGGAAGGTTAAATATAATGCATTTCCGTTGGTTTATGTCGATCTTTAACTTGATTAACCTTGAATATAAGTTCAAAAATACATTTCTACGTTATACAAATTTCATTTCAAATTCGTGTGTGCATTTCAAAAATTTAACCACATACACTATTCAATTACTTCAATTTTTTCCGAGCGCATGCAGATCTGAAAAAGATACGGAATCCTTGTAGTGGCATATTTTAGTCCCAATTCCGCAATTCCCGGGAAACGTGGGGGGGGGGGAGTGAGCCACGATTGTTTATTATTATTATTATTATTATTTGCTGACGTATTGAAATCTGCTGTACCGCCGAACCCAGCCCGTTCCGTGATGAGACCCGAGCCTACTCTCTTATCACCAGCAAGCCTGGTAAGTGATAACCCCTTTGAGGGTTTTTTTTTCTGGATTCGCTCCTGCCTTGTAATATATTTAAAAAAAGGGGGGAACCAAGGCCGCACTGTATCTATTTTTTTTACAAGAATCGAGTATCTGAAAGACCAAATTGTATATGTATCTAAATAAATAACGTACAAAACGAGTACATGTACTTGAATCACTGTTTGGTATGTTTTACGCATGAATGCATAATGAAATATATATTTAGGTGACAAGAGTGCATGCGTGCTCATTTTGTGTATATAAAATGCATTTATAGTTTTTTTATGGCATATTATATTTTACATTCCGCAAGCAATAGCAAAATATTGCCAGTTTATGCTTTTACATCTTATAACATTCCATTGAATTAAGCATCAATTGTGCTGATGCTACAGACGGTGTTTTCTATAGGCACATTCCTGAATGGTGTATACCCTTTTTTCTGTTAAGATTTAACAAATCTTTTTTACCATAGGCTCAGAATATACCACTATATTGTTATTATAATGTTTCCGCGCATCAGTTTATCGTATAGTATCATCTTATCTCTCTCGATCAATTGGTGAATTGTTCAAGGCATAAAATATTAAGTTTTCGCATCTAAACGAAGGAGTAGGGTATATATACGCACAAACTGACAAGATTTAAATAATAAAACATAATTTCCAATTAACGAGATTAAATTTTCAGATCAAAGCCGACAACAAAAAATAGTGGTATTTCAATAGCGTCCGCCAACGGAGTCGTCGTTTCCACGGAGCTGCATGTAAAACAGAAGTACACAAAAGCACGCGAACTTAAAGGGGTTTTTTTTTTTTTACTGTAGATTGCCTATTACAATAACGTTATTTGTGTATTCGCATATACGCACACATTAGTAAAATTACGTGGAAATGATCCCTACAGGCCGAAGATAGTAGTTTATTGTTATCCCTTTTCAATTAATAATTCTGTCGCTTGTTTGATTGTTTGTGAAAGGAAATTTCATTAAGTAATGTTCTGGACAGTACTGAATACCAGACTCGTAGGTGCGTACGATTTGATTAGAGACATCAACAAACAAAATAATTCTCGCGTTTCTCCACGTTGTCCACCCTACATGTACGTCTTAATGTAAATAAAATCATTAGAGAAAGTATACTTTTCATTAATAAATCAAATTGGGTCACCGTTAGAATTTCTACGTGAGATATGATATTCTCCTTGTTAAAATACTCTGGCCTACTATTTGGCTTTCTTGTGTTTGCGCAGGAAATTTAATTCTCTAAAAGAAATGAAATCAAAATGACATGATGATCACGATCATACAGGCATGAATCTGTAATCTCCAAGTTTGCAGTTGCTCAGTGGTATAAAATTCTTCACAATAAAACCAAAAACCAAGTCAAAAATAATTGAAATTAAAAGTGACAGTGAGTAACCACACTTCTAAATGTTGCAATAAACCTTTTTATTTTACTTTATCTAAAATAAGGAATGTTGGATGCAGCTGGGTAAAAGATCGGATATAACATGTAAAGGCCTCCGCACACTATGCGATCCGATTTCGACCCGATTCCGATTAGACGAGTTTGTTGAGTCGGGATGTGTGCGGTGCTTCCGATCCGACTTGCGATTCGCAGTAGGTTTTTGGCATGCCGAATTCCTACGATTAGTTGGACGACTTGCTTGCGATTTTTCTGGATTCATGATAATGACGTAAATTACGTCATAATACCGAGTCGTACGACAAAAGTCGCATAGTGTGCGGAGGCCTTAAAAGTGTGGTCATTCATAGGCCTTTGTGTTTTATAGATATGATTCTAAAAGATGTTTGCAGTTTTTTTGTTTGTTTTGTTTTGTTTTGTTTTGTTTTTGTTTTTTTTTTCGGGGGGGGGAGCTTTTAAAATCACCGAAGAATATGACATAATGACCATTGTGTTGCGTGGACAGGAGTTGTGTATACTTTTATACACCTCGGGGTTGCCAGTTTGGCGTTTTCAAAGCCAAAATCACCAAATTTGGCTTTTTAATAATATTGTTTGGCATTCAAAGTGAAGAATTCACAAATTGAACGCCAAACGACCTTTGGACTTTTTTTTTGCATGGCTTTTACAATGGCGTATACCTAAAAATCATTACAAAACACGATTTTCAGAGGATTTTCAGTAAAATAGGTCCCACAAGTGTCCAAAAATAGCGGTACTTCACGTGCAAAATCTGGTTGGTTGTGCGTATGTGTTGTAAATTAGTGGCAAAGTTTTTTTTTTCTAACCACAGCTGCTATGCTTCCCATTAAATGCATCAAATGCAAATTTGGCGTTTTGAGAATCGCAAACCTGGCATCCATGATACACCTGCAAATTACAAGCCAATTAGCCAATGCACCTCCAGAATGAACTGTGGTAACACAATGAACAAAAAGTCGAAAGGTAAAATTTAAACCAAAAGTAATAAAAAGTAATAACATTTTAAATTGACCTTCACCTGATTTCGTTTATTTGTTGTTTCTATTTAGGTAGATGCAACATGGTCAGAAGGCCAATAATTCAAATGAAATTGAATGTCTATCGCACGTCAGAACCAAGCGAAACGTATACTAAGTGTTTTTTTTTCTCTTCTTTTTTTTTTCTAAATCATGTTATTCGTGGCGTCCGATAGGCGTGGGTCAGAAAATATACCGTAATTATGAGCAATGCAGAAACTGATCTACAGCGTTCATTACTTGGGCTGTTTGACAAGCCGACCTTCACGCGCTGCGATTCCATTTACCAATTTTGTGTTGATTGTTTTGCTTTTTAACTTCGCCCATCGTTCGAGCTTCAGGAAAATAATGGCAATCACTGACGTTGACTCCAACATTTCGGTGAAACCGATAACAGACTGTTTACAAAATTGAAACTTGTTGGTTTCCGCCTTTCTTGACACATTTAAATAAAACTGCGATCGACAAGGAAAATTAGTCGTGTTTTTTTTCAATGAGGGTCAAGGATGTGATTCTGTTGCTTAATGAACAAGGCGATAGCCAAAATGTGTCTCGCCCAGTTTCGCGTACACAGAAACTTGCTCAAAAAACTTAACATTGGGCTCAAAAAGGCCGTTAAAACCTGCCATTGACCTTTGACCTTGTGGTGACCTTCAGCTCCCTATGAGACATCTACCACCCAAGTTTGGTCACAATTGGGCAAATAGGGGCAAAGTTATGGACCATAAACGAAACTTGCTCAAAAAAATCAACATTGGGCTCATAAGGTCGTTGACCCCTGTCGGTGACTTTTGACCTTGTGGTGACCTTCAGCTCCCTATGAGACATCTACCACCCAAGTTTGGTCACAATTGGGCAAATGGGAACAAAGCTTTGGGCCATAAACGAAACTTGCTCAAAAAACTTAACATTGGGCTCAAAAAGGTCGTTGACCCCTGCTGGTGACCTTTGACCTTGTGGTGACCTTCACATACTTCTTAATTTGAAAGTCTGTATTTTCAAGCTTCCATCCAAGTTTCATTGAAATTGGAGCGTTTAGCACAGAGTTATTCAAGTTTTTCAAAGCGTAACGGACGGACGGACGGACGGACAGACGCCAAAGTGATCCCTTAGTCTCCCTCCACCTCGGTGGGCTCGAGAAAAACGAAAGAAAATGAACAATTTTGAGAATCGGAGGAGCTAACAGTCTAAAAAAAAATAGAATGAAATTTACGGGAAATGAGAGAAAGAGGAGATGCAGAATAATTCCGAGGAGGAGAAGAGGAAGACGAGAAGGGAAGGGGGAGGGGAGAAGAATGATTTGGGAATATAGAAATGAAAAGCAACAGAATAATGCACACGCCCCTTAATAATCTTACCCCTTTCTCCCAATAGTTAATCTATATTCCATCTGCACACACACACGTGCACACGTGCACACACACACACACACACACACACACACACACACACACACACACACACACACACAACACACAACACACAGTTGCAAAGACACACACACACACACACACACACAAATACACACAGTAACACACACACACAAATATAATTATGTAGGATTAAGTGTGTATGTACATGTATCTGTCTGTGTGTATGTTGTCTATACACACTAAGAAAAATAGGTTCAACTTTGCTTCTTAAGCAATGTCACACTGGGAGCACCTTTAAGGGTGCAACTTTGCACATTTCACACTGGCACCTTTAAGGTCTGAAAGTGCAAAGTTGCACCCGTAAAGGTGTTCCCAGTGTGAGATTGGTCTTCACCATTAAAGGTGCAAAGTTGAACCTATTTTTCTCAGTGTGTATGCATAATCCACGTATTTGTGTATGTTTGTGTGTATGTGTGTAATGTGTATGTAGCCTATGTATGTATGTATCTTGTAATGGTCCCGAGTGTTTGCTTTATTAGGTGAACCGACGTGGCTTCACTCTTCTCTGTGATTGTGAATATATAAATATTCCTCATCTCGTGAAAACTAGTTTACACAATAAGCTACAAGTGTATTCGTAGGCCTATATTGTATATATTCTGTACCAAATACAATTATTTTGCTTCTTTCTTAGAGCGTATTTCATGTACGCTAACGCGCACGCATCCAACGTTCCTGGTGGTGCGCACCCAAGAGTTGATCGGGCGCGTATTCCATATTCGGGCCAAAATGTCTTTTTCAGAGAAATAAACATTTTTTTTCTTAAGTTAAATGTTTTCTGATGTGGAATATAGGGCAAATAATCACCTTTTGGTTTCAGGCAACGAGACGTCCAATCACTTTCTCGGCGATCTCAATGTATTCGCTACATGTATCTTTCCTCAGTTTCGGTCCGGAAAGATAGCTACATCCAGATCGCCTCGGAAGTGATAGATCGTCCCATCACCTTCTCCAATGGTAGGCCCTAATTATTTGCTTACTATCATCCGCCGTATCAGTCCTCCACGATGTGTCCAGAGACGATTGAAATTGATTTGAAATTGTTTTTTTTTTTTGTCATCCCGACACTCCGACACTGAGTTACGATTATTTAGGTATTTCGGTAATATGTGAGATGTGTTGTGATGGTTTCATAACTTCCATGATTTTGCTCCGGCGACAGTTGTTCTGTCGACTATTGCATACACTAAACCTAACCTCTACACCAACTTTAACCCTTTCCCAACCCCTAATTCTAACTCTATGATTTGTTAGAGTATGACAGTGCATAAGTGGCTAATTTGATGTTGGATTCTGTAGATGGCGTTGAATGTCGGGATGAAAAATATATTTTTGTTGCTCAGCCGATACTTGCCATTACAAAGCGACGATTGCTCCGACGACAAATAGGAAGTTGTTTTGTAGTTTTACATGAATATGACGGTGCGGAGTGTGTCATAATCGTTGGCCTTGAATGTGTTCGGAATGTAGATTAATGGATAAGTGTGTCTTATTTTGAATTTGTTTACCCGATTGCTACGAGTTTTACAACATTCATGTACACACACACACACACACACACACACACACACACACACACACACACACACACACACACACACACACACACACACACACACACACACACACACACACACACACACACACACACACACACACACACACACACACACACACACACACACACACACACACACACACACACACATGTTTTAGAGAAATAATATCATACCTACAGCCTTTCATTTTCTTAAGGCAGAGGTTATAGACATTTCAAATTTATTATTAAATCAATTCAATAGTAGACAGAGGAAAGTTATAAAAAGGCTGTAACATTGAAACCCGAATCCCCGAGGCTCTTAATTAAAATAAATTTGTGGAACAATAGATTGACCAATGGAGACAGAAAATGCCTATTGGAATTAATATCCATCGGTGGGCATTTTGAACAGCAGGAAGATTATTCTTTTGTGGCACAATCATGAATGCAAGTGATTTTGTTGAGTAACAATTTTATTTCTTTATGATTTTTGCCTAATTTCTGGCCTGTAGACATTCTTTGACAATGGACTATGATGCGTGGTGTTATACCTCGGGGGTTTATACCCATGTTAACAATGGTAATGACAACGTCTTATTACCCAGGGTAGCCGCGTCAGTGACTTTCACTGCTCTCCCAGGGGCCCCTCCCATTATTATCATTACCAGGTCCCAAAATCTCTCCTATACAGTGCGTCCCAGAAAAAAGAACCCTAAAACAAAGGCTTATTGTGCGGAAGCGATGGGGCGTATGATTGAAAGCAAGACAGTGTTCAAAATAAACTTTGACTTACTAGTATGCTCTTTCAAATTATACATTAAACAAACCTATTCACTTATGCATCTATACTTCAAAGATTTAAAGTATAAAAACATTTGTTACACTTTATGGCTTTCACACTGTGCACACAACCTGTCCATCTCTTTCATTTCATGGAGTGCATAGTGTCAAAAACATAAAGCGTAACAAATGGTTTTTACTTCAATTTTTTAAAGTCATGGTACTCAGAGATGCCTGCATGAATCAGTTTGCTTAATCTTTCATTTGAAAGGACATAAATCAAAGTTTATTTTGAACTTTTTTGGCAACCATACGCCCCATTGCTTCCGCACAATGAGCCTTTGTTTTAGGGTTCTTTTTTTCTGGGACGCACTGTACAGGTGAGGAACAGCAATGTGGATAAAATGGCCTTGCTGAAGGACAAAAATACCCATTGTGGGAATCGAACCCTGCCTCACCCACGTGAAAAGCACAGAACAGTCCACTACAGCGTATCCCAGAAAAAAAAATGTCCCTCTTGTAGACAAGAGAATAATTACCAAAATCTGGTTTTATACTCAATTAAATTTATATATTTAGCAAGCTCATTTTATTTTCTAGCTTCTGTGAAAATTTCATTGGTCTCGCTTTATTGGTTTTGAATGCACATGCAGTCCTTTATGTAACAACAGTGCTTTTCAGTCCATTCCAAGTTTGCAGTGCTCATCAATGCATCACCCTGAATGGTAATCAGGTGGAAGGATGTGCAGGAGAACAATAAAGGTTTACAAGCTGGACATTGAAGGACAAACTTTAAGTGGAACACATCCCAGTGGAACTGAATTTTAATTACTTTTCATTTTAAAGAGTGAATGAACTTGACTTTAGTTACTGAATAACAACAAGAACACAGTCATTGACATGAAAGTGAAGCATGGAATAATGCATGGTATGTCTGTAGTGTGCATTTCTTTTTAATAAACTTGGAATGGACCGGAAAGCACTGCTGTTACATAAGAGCCTGTATATTCAAAAGCAATGAAGCGAGACCTTTGAAATTTTCACAGGAACTACAAAATTAAATGGGCTTTGTAAATATGTAAATTTAATTGAGTATAAAAGTTGATTTGGGTAATTATTCTGTTGTCTACGAGAGGGACTTTTTTCTGGGACACGCTGTACACCACGACACCTCCACATGCTCTATCTAACCCTTTCAGTGTTATGCACACAAATACCGTATCATATATAAAATCAAGAGGGTTAATGATAGGATTGTTGGCAATGACAGCAACCGTTGTTAACATATGTAGACGCCATTTGACCTTCGATGATGACTGGAATGACTGGATGATTTCAGAATTTCCGATAACTGACTTGAATTTTAACAGTGGCTGTTACCCCCCCCCTCTTTTTTAAAATGAATATTAGTCTATCGCCAAGCGTCATCTCGCCTGCGTCTCACGATCTTAGAAAGTTTTTCCAAATGCATGCCATTTCCTGCTTCGAGCAGTTCATGATGTGATGGTTTGGATCAAAGTTATACGTAATTTTGGCAAATACAGTCTTTTTAATGGGTAGTATATTGACCTTTTAATGTCTGACCCATATTTTTATATAGTGTTTTTAAAATTGTCCATCTTCCAACTTATGCAGTCGTTTGTATTTTTGAATAATATAATTTATCTAGTTATATTTGCTTTTAGAACATCCACACATTTACAGGCAACCCGGTTTTGGTTACTAATTTCATATTGTCTCCACTTTTATTGCACATATTTATATAACTCTCGTCAAAATCCAATTCTGTTGTAAATGTCGTAAATACTATATATTTATTTCTATTATAATATTCAATGTTGATTCAGTTTATATCGATTTCATTGCGTGCATTATATCATTACTTATTTACTTATTATTTATTTTAATCTGTTCTAATGTGCAATATCATTAACACTAAACTGTTTTTATCTTTTTTATTATATAGATGTAACTGCTTTGTAAACTATCATGTATCAGTCTTCGGACTGTTTTGATCAGTGAATTTTATAATAAACCGAATTGAATTGAAATTGAATTGAAATTTAAACTGAGCCGTTATTGATAGTCCCCTGGTATAAATTTACGACTCTGCCTCAAAGCTAACAAAAGTTGTTGCGAGTGGTGTAGCCAATGTCGACAATGACAACGCCGACGCCGGAAATAATGATACCTATGTCTATCTCGCTAATCGGGTGAAACAAATTTGTAGTATTTCTCTAGACTTGAAAATGAAACAACAAAAAAAAGTTAACGTGTAAAATTCAATAAGTAATGACGCTCGATGACAATGTTTATCTGATACAACTCCATCACAATGGACAGCCATTTCAAAATAAAACGAGTTTATTTTTTACGAGGGTGGTATGTAACACGATGTGTTGATATTGTGTGGGTGATTACCAAGATTGTGATACGCTGATAACCTAATATAAGTTTTGTATTTGAAAGGTCAAAGGTCAAAGATTAGGCTTCCAAAACGTACTGCTTTCACTAATCAAATATTCACGTGGTTAAATAGTTATTTCATAAAAGTTAATTTGAGTGTGATCGCTCTGTCTTATGATTGTCCAGTCTTGTCATACTTGCTGTGCTTCAACATTTGC